>BGPR01017498.1:0-32432 GCA_013235015.1 Araneus ventricosus | reverse complement strand
AAAAATATTTACATTTGCAATAAGAAATTGTAAAGACAATATGGAAGCAAAACAATTGAAACTTAGATACAAAAGCAAAATGTCAGTTTTATAGGTCATTTAATGGTCGCACGCGTATTCTGAAATACATGTGCAGAGTCTTATTAATGCTCGAATTCCAAACGACACTAACAGTTCATTGCCTTGAAAGGAGCCGAAGAATAGCCAAGATCACGCTGTAGCGCCTCTGGTGAAAAGATATCAAACGAATTTCTTCAGTTCATCTCTCTCACGCGCGCCCAAGTTGAAGGTTAAATACTGCAGCCACTGTATTCTCAAAGATAAAGGCCCATCTTAATCTACACGCTGACAAACTACCCTACACTGTTAACATTCGACTAGTTCAAGTTTCTTCCCACCCCAACGAACGAAGAATAGATTTGCCGCGTAAAAATGTACAATTGTTCGAGCCATCAATTATGAAATATTATAGAATTAATGGTAAAATGAGGTTATTCTGGAAAATAAATTGAAAGTCAATTGTTAATTACCTTTAGATTCGTTAACGAATTCATTCATTAAATTTTTTAAGTTTGAATGTTATTGAGGTTATTTTGCTAATAAAGAGTATACCTTCTATAACCATTGCATATAATTTTAAAAATTTGTTCATTACGCTTGCTGCGTGTGCAAATACGTCATTATGCATTAATTTCGAATTATTTGAAAAATACAAAAGATAGGAAAAATGAGATATAGTTTAAGGTTATATTTAAAAAAAACAATAGTTTTGGGGTTTTTTTAATTACATTGGCCAGGTTTTCGCCAAGGCTACATAGCAGTTATTAATTTGTCTATCTTTTTCAAATTATATAAACAAAAAAAGTAATACAAAAGATGAAAATGAAATAAAGAATATGCACGCCGTATTTTTATGTATTTTTTTATTGAAACAAAAAACCGGGCGTGGTTAAAAAAAATAAATGTTGTCCGACTGTTGACAGACTTTGCGTGTTTGATATGCACTATGTATACATAGAATCAAGAACGGGTCTCCAATTTGTTGAGACCCGCATCTAGACACAGCTTTGTATCCCATCTGTTTAAAATAATCTTTATTGTAATACCTATTACTTGATTGTTGTGGTCATCGCTTTCTAAATAAAGCCTCACTGGGGACGGTTTTCTGGTAAGTGGCCCTGTGTGCCCCGTGGGGGGGGTAGGTTGATCGCTTTTTCACGGGCATCTAAATTGCGAAAAGAGATCGCACGATCTCAAAAAGGGGTTGTCCAGTGTGAAGAAGAACGGAAACAATGAATGCCTATTTTATTTAATTTTAATGCATTTGTAACACATATTATACATACCCCATCATCTCTGCGTCTCCTTTTCCAAATGAACTTTTAAATCTTATGCCAAATCACATCTCCGTGCAATGTGCTTAAAAAAGGGTAAAAAAGTTTTTCTTCACGTACATTATATAGATACCGCAACTCCGGTAATTGGCGTTTCGCATTAGTATTTATTAATTTGAGAAAGAAATTATTATAAATTCTTCATTGTATATGGACATTTATTAGAGTATATACCTATTTTTTTGGGGCATTCCTTTAATATCCAAGTCTACAGAAAATATTCTACCTTAAAGACATTAAGACCACAATATCCAATAACTTCGCAAGACCACGGAGAAGTTTGTAGATAAAAATGATAAGGTAAAGATGGTTATGAAGATTGTAAGGAATTGAAGTCTTTTCATGAATAAACGAAGTTGCAACGGAAGACGTAAGAGAAAGTGTAAAATAGTGACAGCCGCCACTTTAACTTCCAGCTGATAATGTTTTCTCTATCATTCGAGCCTGGCTTGAAAGACATTTTGTGCAATATGCTATTTATAAACATGTCCTTTCATCCGTGACTCTTATGCAGATGAAAGTAATGAATTTGTGGTAAATTTTATCATTTTTTATAACGTATATTAAAACATGAAAAATGAATTTATCGTCGTGAAAGCCTGTTTTTCACTGCTGATCTTCTACAAAAATATTATTTAAGAGAAAAATTTAAACTCATAAAAATTACTAAGGAAAACATAACGCAATTCTGAGTCGTCCAAGGTCATCATTTAAAAATACTTTTCTTCAATTATTCTAGTTGATTTGAAACCAATGTCGAAAATAATTCATTTGAAATAACTGTAATTTGATTAAACGCACTGTTCTGCGTTTTTTTAATCCAGCGGTATGGTATCATTTGTTTCAGAAATTATTCGATTTTGTGTGAATGCACCTTAAAAAAAATGTTTAATGTTTCTACAACTATAACACGCATCAGTTGTATCTAACGTCTATAAATAGCAACGAAGTTAAAGATAAATTAGCAGCAGCAACTTAGTAAAGTTACTGCTAATTCACTTAAAGATCAAATTGAGAGATATAACTTATTTCACCTACAAGCCAGTAAGAAAAGTTCATGATATACTGCCATTAATGGATCATTTGTCAAAACGTACGAGTCGTGTTCTTAATGTTAAAAATATATATGATACTCACGAATTTTTATCGTATTACGTATTTAATTATGAGAATTTAATTCCGCATATTTAATTAATAATTAATTTTCGAATTTATTTTAAAAATTAATATTCTTACATGCCTTACTGTCATCTATATAGGTAGATGTGTGATGACAGTACACTATTTTTATATTTTTAGAATCTAATTATCAGTTAATTACCTAATTTAATCAAATTTGTATTCGATACAAGTGACACCATTACACGAATAAGGAGAAAAAAAATTTGATTTCAAAATTTATATCAGTCGCTCTGCTCGTTAACGCTCGCCAACCCCCAGAAGGATTGCGTATCAACCCTCCCAGATTTGCTATGCAAACGCTGCTCGCTACGATGAAGACACTTTTCATCCTCGCAAAAATCATTTATGGTTGAGTTTTACAGATCGTTCCTAAGCTTCTTTCACAATGCACAACATGCTAAGTCTGATATTGTATAATTATTATTCGACATTATATAATGCTGACAATATTAGCAAATATTATTCGATATTATACAAATACTGGAATATTAGACAATATTATGCCAACATTATGCCTCCTCGAGTATACTGGACAATATTATACAACATTATTCGATATTATAGCGTCATTGGACAATATTATGTTAAATATCATTATTCGATATTATGTACAAATACTGGGACAATATTAGACAATATTATACGCATTATTTCGGAGTTACTATAAGTATTGACATTATTGACAATATTATAGCATTAATTCGATATTATATAATATTGGACAATATTATACAACATTATTCGATATTATGGACAATATTGACAATATTATACAACATTATTCGATATTATACAATATTGGACAAATTGTTTTCAGAATAAATATTATACAACATTATTCGAGCTATTATATAATACTGGACATTATTGTATCAAATATTATACAGCATTATTCGATACATATAATACTGGACAATATACAACATTGACGTCAAATATTAGACAATATTATACAAACATTTATTCGATACTATACAATATACAATATTGTTTAATATTATATTACTATTAAAAATAATATTATATAATATTGCGAATATTGTTCAATATCGTATAACATCAGGCCAACATCTCTTGTGTTAGAAGGGTGCCGACCATTTAAAAAGTCAAGAGGAAAAAAGCCTAAGGATTAAAAATACTTTATGCTTATTTTTTAATGTTATTTGCAATTAATATAAGTTTAGACTTAGAAGTTTAAAAAATGTTCAATTCACACTCAATCTTTTCCAAAAAAATGTTATTGTAACTAATTTAGTTTTTTTTGCCATTTCTAGAGAACAAATTATTTTTTGTGTAATTAATAGCCATTTTTTATTTCTGAATCTCTTTTTCTTCCCAGCTTCAACAACATATTTACGTTTAGAATATGAAATTACGTGATCTATCATTTGCTATAGGTGTTGCCAATCCTATAGCTAGATAACGCGTTTTTTCGGAGCCACAAAGAATTTATTATATATTAGAAGATTTGTGCCCCATCTTAAGACGGACCTTTGTCGAATGAACTGATCTGATTGTCAAGACATTTTACTAACGAAACTTGTTGAAGAAACTCTTATTCATATCGTCGATTGTTTAAGAAATGAAAAGCATGAAGAACAGAACTGAGAATCAATTGACACTAACTTTGTTTTTTTTTCAGTAAAATAATGCAAAATCCACTAACAGAAATACGAAATTAAAAATATATATATGAATTGGATGAATGCAAATCTTTGCCGAAAGGAGCCTTTCAGTAAGAACGGTTATAAATATTAACATATAAATATTCATTTCCAAAATTAAACGTGAAAAAGAAAGAAACCTTTAACAAAAAACTGAACTATTCTAAATCGTTATGCGCCTGAATGAATAAAAGTCAGAAAGCGAAGGACATAATACAATTCAATCCATTTAATCAACATAAAAAATGAAAGAAGCTGCTAAACTCGGCTAAAAAATAAATAAAAAATAAACAGTCAAATTGTGCTACTAATGTCCACATTTATCCCCGTGTATGGTACTTGTGATAAACACACCCCTGTCTGAATCTACCTGGTACCTAGCCAAACCAAACTAATGTGAGCGTTACCGCAATTTCTGGATAAATCTAATATATATATAATGAATTACAAATCTAGGACTAAAGAGTAGAAGGTAATTAAAATTTAAAAAATTTCTACTTTTTAGTTCTCTAATGAAAGTGTGTTTTTAAAAACTGTTTTATTTTTAAATTTATTATGACAGTAGATCTCTAAATAAACTTCAGTTAATTAGAAGGTAATTATAAGCGTTTGTCCTTCCTTGTAATGTATAAAAATAAAATGGTTTATATAATTTAATAAGGAGTAATAGGTCGATAACTCATTTTGAAACCTTGATTGGCGGTGCTTTATTTTATTCTAAATGAAAAATAAAATTTAATATCAATACTTAAGTTATAATATATTAAATGACTTAGATGAAAAACTTTCGCCTGATTATTTTAGAAAACTGTATTAAACGTATTGCATTTTTAGTCTATTATTTTAAACGCAAATCATCTAAAAATGGAAATACAGTCTGATAATTTTTTTTTATACTTCGTAAAAACAATCGTCTGAATTCATGAATATAAATTGGTTTGTTTTTGAGTGCGCTGCCGTGGAAACTAGAATAACGCTTTTATAAGTTTCCAAATTTAGTTTAAAAAAATAACTGTATTTATATGAACTTAAAGCGAGGCGATACTTTTTACAGAATGAAATATTTTACGTTGATTATGGATAAAAATATTGCTTCAAGAGCTTTTCGAGCTTCTTGCAAGTGAAGGCGATTTGAATATATTCCATAAATTTATCGTATAATGCAAAATAAGGAGTTAAACCTTTCATTATAGGAATACCAACTGATATGAAAAAATGTCAGATGTATCTTCATCCATGAGAAATAATCCATGAAGTGAAATCGTAATCCGATTACGGAAACGAATTTCGATAGTTATAGAATTCAAAGTTATTCATGAATTCGACCACGCTATGTTATCTTTACTTTTCTTTTCAAATTTTGATACTTTATTGACTTCTATTTATTTGCTTAATGATAAAACCAAAATATTACAGTAGAGGTATTCAATATCATAACAGTTCGCAACCGTAGCTATTTCTAGTTATACAAGCACGATCAAGATTATATTATGAATTTCTACGGGTAAAAACAACAAACCTGACCATTATAAGACAATTTAAAAATTTTAATTTTTTCTATTTTTAATTAGCTATCTTTCATTTATAATCTTTAATGTAAATGATTATTTTAATTTAGTTTGATTATGAAATCATATCAACTCTTAGAGCCTTTAGATGTTAAATTTGTTTGAACATTTTCGAATTTCTTGATAATCGAAGCTGTGAGTATTTATTTGAAGGAAAACTATGAGCGTTTATTTGCTACGTCCGCTAAATAAGTTTTCATCTGCGTGATTTATGTACGATTGCATCGATTATAAACATATCTAAAAATTTTAATTTTTGTGTTCGTAAATTTTCTGCACGTTTCACTGATTCGTGTTTCCTTTTCGTTTCGAGTTCTGTGGATAATGAACTGCAATCTGGTGGCATCACAAACATAACATAACACCACTCCATGGCCCTGCAACTATAACCGTAAAGTTATTTCAGAAGTGTCGAGGACATGAAGCGGAAAAAAAATCCCAACACCCGAGGGGGTGACCTCTCTTAGACCTTGCCAAATTCCCTACACTGCTGCCTAGTTATAAAACGCAACAAGTTTACAAATGTTAACAGGTGCTATTGCATTAGAAGAGATTGCTATTGTGCATTACATTATAAAAACTATTTTGGCAACACAGAACATGTTGATGAATAAAACTTTGAAAAAACACAAAATTACACAATTGCACATGAAATAACTGGACAATAACGAAAACTATATGCAACGGAAAAACTGTAAGATGAGTAAAAAAATCCATTCGAAAAATAATAAAAGGAAGGAAAAAGATGAAAAAAATTAATGCAATATGAAAAATAAAATATATACACAAATACAGAGAAATGGACCACACAGAAAGCTCTTTGTTCGATTTTTGGAAGAAGTGTTAGCTGCTGATGGAACTGTGTTTGAAGAAGAATTATTTGATGGAACTTTTAAAGAAGAGTTAGCTGGATGCAACTGGGTGTTTGAAGAAGAGTTATTGGATGGAACTCTGTTTGAAGAAGAGTGGCTGATGCAACGTGTTTGAAGAAGAGTTAGTTGATGCAATCAAAATTTTGAAGAAGGAAAGTTAGTTGATGGAACTGTGTTTGAAGAAGAGTTAGTTGATGGAACTGTGTTTGAAGAAGAGTTAGCTGATGCAACTGTGTTTGAAGAAGAGTTAGTTGATGGAATTGTTTGAAGAAGAAGAGTTAGCTGATGCAAATGTTTGAAGAATAGTTAGTTGATGCACTGTGTTTGAAGAGTTAGTTGATGCAACTGTGTTTAAATAAGAGTTAGCTGATGAACTGTGTTTGAAGAAGATAGTTGTTGCAAATTGGTGTTTGAAGAAGAGTTAATTGACGGAACTAGATTTGAAGCAACACGGTGAATCTGGTAGAAAGTCCTGTTAGAACGACTAAAGCAGCAGTTCTGGAATTCATTAGAAGGAAGAGGAGTAAGTGAAGTTGAATGTTGAACTGGGGAAAGAGACTTTCCATCTCCAAACAAAAGGATGGTGAGATGAGAAAGAGAAGAAGATGCAGGATGGACAGGAGACTGTGTTATTGTCAGTTCTGAGGGAAACATATCCAGGCAGAACACTTGATTTGAATACTCGTAACCAAGAATATGAACTGACATGCATACAACAGAAGAGAAAATTTTGGAAGTGACCAAAGAAAGACAGATTTTTTTACAAGAGTCATTGTTGTCCATGCTGTTCCAAACGCAATTCTGAGAAGGAGGATAAGATCCAGTGGTCATATGAGATCGGTGCCTTCTATCAGACAGTTAAACAATAGTATTCAAGTGGTTTCCCTGACATGCCAATCTTGGCGACACTTTTGCCGACTTGGCGACAAAGCTGGCGTCTTTGACGACAAAAGGAATTTAGAAAAATTCTGAACTGTCGTTCCATCTCTACTGGGAGCCAGTAACTTCATGTACTTTCTAGAAATCACATCACTTCCTATGTACTGACGTCACTTCTTGTTGAAAAGGAATAAAAGCATGCTCTGAAACCAAAAGAGTCAGTTGGAGTTTGATCAGCAAGCAAGCTGGGGTGAACTGAAAAACATTTGAGCGCTATTAAAAGTGTTGTGTCTGAGATTTATTGGTGATCTCTATTGCAAATTTGTACAAGAGCTGTTTAATTTTGTTTCCTGTGCTACGTTAGTGTTTTTGCTGAAAGTTTTGTGGAATAAAGAGTCATTTATTTTTTTATTACAGTAGACTCTCGGTTAACCGGGATGGTCGGAAAATGCTTCGTCCTGGATAATACAATTTATGCAAATTTTGATGAAAAATTTTGAAAAAAGTTTAGAAAATGTAAAAATATTATACAATAAGACATTAATAGTTTAATAAAAAAAGAATTAACAAGAAATTTTAATGTTATTTAGATTTATAATTCGTACAATTAAAAAGGAAAACATAGATGTAGTTTACCTCACTGGTTCATGAAGAATGAAATGATAGGAGTCTGTTTTTGTTTTCCATTTACTCTTCAACGAATTATACTACGCAAATTCTCAATATCATTTTTTCTTCAGGTGTGCTTTCATCTTCTTGCTCCAAGTAATTAAGTAACGCCTCAGTGTGTACTAATGCGTCACCATGACTTAATTTTTGATGAGTTACAAGATTTTGCTCATCACTTCCTGGACATTCTTCAAAATTCCTTGTTTCTTCTGAACCACAAGTTACACGGGACACAATATCATCGTCACTTAAAACTTTTCAACATTAAAATGTCAAATCTTCGTTAATCCATTGTTCCACTGCTTCTTTATCCACATTTTTAGAACAGTCTAACTGGAGTCTGGTTGGACTCAAGGTCGGCTGGACGAGTCCAATACAATAGGAAAGGTTGAAATGAATGCGGTCTTCCGGCACATTCCAACGACCGCAATCTGCGCTTCCTTTTTTTTTGGGGGGGGCGTCCCGGATAATCCGCAATCCGGCTAATCCTATCCCGGTTAATAGAGAGTCTACTGTATCTTGCTTTTTAATCTGCATTCATGTACACCCACATAGACAATTTTTGTAACAGTATTTGCATGCATTATATTATGTTTCTTGTTTCATATTTTGTTTGGTAATTGTTATATTTTAATTTCATTGATTATAAATGTTGGTTTCTGTTATTGTAATTCTTAAAGAGTAAGAATTAGAAATGCTTTGCAAGGATTTATCAAGATAGAATATTTATCCCTTTTGTTCAAGCTTCACTAAACGAATGTGATTAGAGATGTCATTATATTATTAAAGATAAAAAATTGCACCAGAAAGATTTTAACAAATTTTTTTAAAAGCTTTGAAATATCTTTATATTATAACTACTCCGATTGATGTAATTAAAATTATGTTCACTTTATTTCTTTCGGTATAAACGCAAAGATTAGTTTTAGAAAGCAAGAGATAAAGGATTAAATTGCATTAATAGTAAAAAGATTAAAATAATATGCCGAAGTGTTAAGGAAAGGTAGAAGGTATTCTAGGAAAAACATAAAAAATAATAAATAAATCATAAATAACCAAAGCCAAGTAAATAAAAAAAATTGCATAACATCTCATGCTTGTGATTAAACAAGCTGGTTGAAATGATATATTTTGGAGCAAGCTAGAAACATCGTGCATAAGGGGACTTGGCACCCTAAGAATTCCGGAAAATCAATGAAAATATCGATTTTCACACAACTTTTGAGTGGAAAATGATCCTTGAACCTTTGACTTAAAAATCTGAAAGTTTCAAAACAATCAAACAAATATTTAGTGAGATATGAAGTTATTTTGTCTAACATTTCATCACGTGCCACGCCCACTTCCAATGTTTAAATCATGCATATTCCATGTGTAAGTTGCAAAGCCACCTAATTTTTTCAATAAAAGCAAAGCAAGATAGTTGTTTCAAACATTAGCCGTTTAATCTTTGTTTGTTTACTGTTTTACTGCTTTCGCTTCTTTATTATTTATGAAGCATATCGTCATCATCATCATCAACACTGCTTTCGCTTCTCATTTTGTTTGAATTTCTCACTGCCAATAAAATTTCAATAAAATGATTTTAAATTTTTTCTCTGTTATAATGGATATTTGATAAATAGTATTGCAGATCATTTATTAAATATTTTGACTAAAAAATTTGAAAAAAGTGAAATTTTTCGCATTTTTTTTTTAAATTCTAATTATCCCTATAAATGAAGATGCTAATTAATAATTATAGTAATAATAAATATTAATAAAATTGATAACTTAGGACTCGCAAATGTCAGGTTATTACTCTGATTAAAAAACTAGCTTAATATAAGTTGTTTTTATTACAATTTTATTGTTTTTAAAACTTTAAAGCTGCTTTTCTCAGTTTGCTTTTTTCCAAAATTGTGTCTGCTACAAAATGAAAAAAAGTCGATCTCTTTTTATTCTAATTACTTGAAATTTTTTCTGTTCACTCACAATTGCATGTTTAATAGAATTAGGGATGGATTTGTAAAAATTTTGATTAGAAATTTTTTTAAAAATTTACAAAGTGAAAAATTTTGATATTTTCCAAAAATTTTAAACAAAATTTTTTTCTCTGAAACTAATGTAGATATCAAAAATACGATCCCTGTTTCTGTTAAGTACATTGAGATGTCCCTTTAAAAAATTTGGAGAAAAAATATTAAAAATTGTATGAGAAGAAGCATTTTTAAAAAAGGTTAATTTTTTTTTAAATTTAAAATTTTTAAATTTGTAATTTTTCAAAGTGAAAAATATTTTAGAAATTTCAGTTTCTGCTCAGTTTACATCTATCTGCTACAAAATTGAATAAGTTTGATCAAAATTGTAGAAAAAAAATTTTGGGGTGCCAAGTCCCCTTAAGACCAGAAATTGCTCTCAGAGAAAGTTCAAATTTGAAATTTGACTTCGTTGTAAATGTAATGCTTCATGCATATGTTTGATGATTATCTCATTCGGTAGCCTTCTTAATACTATAATGTACTGAAAATTAATACATTTCGTAAAATATAGTAATGCGGTCTATTTCTACTATTTTATTAGCAAATTAAATTAAAATGTGTTTGAAAACATCAAAAGATATTTATAAAGGAAGAGAGGAAAACGTTTAAATAAAACAATTTCTATAAAAAAATATTTTGATACAACCTGCTACAGGAATATTGTATTTGTCTGACTTATGAGGCATAGCTATTTAAATACAGCTGTTTTAAAGATGTCTTTAGGAAGCAAGTGAGATAAGACATTATTACAGCCATCTACGAAACTTGTCACTGACCTGGAAATCTTAGATAGTGTTTTCAAATATATTGTACAAATGAACAATGCATACCCGTTTCACAATTCTTTTTCATACAACCCGATCCAGGAATACTTTATCTGTCTGAATTATGAGTACAAAGATGACTTAGGAAGCAAGTTTAATCATATATTGTTGCAGCCAACTATGATAATTTCTGCGAAACTGTTTCTGAAGATATTATATAACTGAATAATGCATATTAGTTTCAAGGACAGATTAAACACAAGATTTATATAAGTTTTGAAGCAGAAATTTTTTCAGAAGGATTTATGAACTTTTATTAAAAAATAGTTTGAAATCTGAAACAAATTTTGTAGTGATTCATATAAAGGGAACATTCTGATTAATGCAATTTGTACGCTGTAAGCTACCTGAAGCTTCTCAAGGAAGAGAAAAACCGGCAAGAAAATTTACAATAAGATAAAGGTTACATAAATAAACTATCTTACAAAATAATCTCTCAGTTGACAAACGTAGACATAATTATTTCTGGAATTTTCACATTATTTACGGAATAATTCAACATAATCTAATGAGAAATCAGAAATTTGGGTAGCGAAATTAAATTAAACATTTAACTGATGAATGGAAATAAACTAAGAGATTGCTATACAATCTGGCTTCGGTTGCCAAGTTGATGTTTCGTGAATATGTTTTAAGAGATGAAAGGTATGATGATGAAAAATAAGTATATTCGTTTCTTATTTCCTTCAAAAAGTACAATAAAATACCAAAATAGGAAGGTGATTAATCCAAATTTAGAGGTTTCTACTTTTCAGAAATTCTTGAACTACGACTTAAGACGAAGCTTCTTCTTGCGGTTATTTATCTGTATGAAATAGCTGGACAGATGTCCGGAAATCAAGAATTGTTCGCGTACTGTTTTTCTCACGGTGATGAATCTACGCACTGAAATTCTTGAACTATGACTTAAGACGGTAACAGTTATTTATCTGGATAAACCGTAACAGTTCCAGGCCAAGATGTCGAAATCAAAATTTGTTTTGACCATTTTTTCTGATGAATCTGCTGCTTTTCAGAAATTTTGAACTGGAAGCCAAGACGATGTTTCTTCTTGCGGTTATTTATCTACGTTAGAAACTTGTACTTAGTTTCGAGGCCAGGAATGTCCGAAATCAAAGACATTTCATTATTCATTTTTTTTTCTCACGGTGATGAACGTGGATAATATTGTAACTTCTTATTTCCATAGCACAAATCCATCAAGTTTCAAAATTGGTTTGCTGCATTTTTCTTGCTACAGCTTGACCACGAAAGTCCGAACAGTTTTTTGACGTAGACTTACGTCTCTCCATAGTGGTCTAATGGTGTGTCGGGGAAGGAAAAAATTATGACTCTTTTCGTGGTATTTTTAAACTCTTATAGCTTCGAAACCAAATAACATAGAGGGTTGGTTTTAGTTTCATTTAACAGAGAAAGGTTGACACTGAAGATTGCAAAAAGAATTTTAGAATTACGGTTTAGTCACAGTCGAGCTTGAAAGGTGGTGAAAATCACTAAAAACTTTGATGACGTCACAGCGACCGATGCACTCGCACGCAGACTAAGGCAATTCATTCATCGATCTGAGGTTCAAGCGAAATATTATTAACGAATTGTTGAATTACGTCGAATTTCGTGGTAAAATTAAACGCTTATAGCTCCGCAACCAAATAGCATAGAGAGTTGATTTTAGTTTCATTTAACAGAGAAAGGTAGACATTGAAGATTACAGAAATAATTTTAGAATTTGCAATTACGGTTTAGTCACAGTCGAGTTGCAGAACAATGAAGAAATTTACATAGATAGAGATACAAAGTCACACTAGACTAATAGTCACTATAGATTTAATAGTCACATAGAGCTACTTTAGTCACAGTTGAATAAGGTAAGTAAGTCTACGCCGCCCCTCAATCCCAGCGGCCGTTTCGCAGATTCAGCCTTCAGAGCTTTCTTTTGTCTTAATTACATCAGTTAAGTACCTGCTTGTGGCACTGATGGATTGATTGTGAAGAATGGTCCAGAGAAGGGATCACAAGTAATAGAAAGGAACTGGGAAACACTGATTGATTCCTTAGTAATATTAATAGGCTGCAAATGGAACAAGGATAGACAAATTCCTCTTTAAATTTTTCCCACATCTGGCATTGAATATACATCGATTGACCTAGCGAAGCGAGGTCTCTATATCATCTGAACCGTACAGCATTTCGTATGTCTGTAAATTTTTCTGTTACGCAGTCACGACCAAATGCATAATTCGATTTTCTTCGAATTTGGCATGAAGGTTCCCTGAGGTCATAAAAAGCGACGTATGTGTAAGAAGTTTTATTTTTTGATTTCGGTACAAGATGGTGGCCGTATTATTGGTTTCAATGTGTTGGCGAGTCAATGGCGAGTATAGCTCTATTAAAACATTCGAATAATTTTTGTTGAGACGAGACAATTAATTGTAATTTTGTTAATAAAAATAGACAATTAATTGTAATTTTGTTGATACTGATAAAAGTAGACATTTAATAGTAATTTTGTTAATACTGACAAAAGTTGACATTTAACTGTAATTTTGGGAATGCGGGTAAAAGCAGAGACTTCTGTAATTACGCCGCATTCGAAAAAAAGTTTAATACCTTTAAAGATTGAGATAAGAACAGATCTTAGATTTTTTTTTGACTAAGAACGGTCTAATCTTCACAGAAATACCAGTATTTTTTAAAATGATCTGCTGCCAGGGAAAGTTTAATTTTTGACAGTTTCGCCGTGAATATTTGGCGGCTGAGAGGCTTATCTATTTCGGGAAAAATTATTTTATAAAAGTTGTCTTTTTTCATTTTGACGACGTTCACTCCACTGATATCGCACATTTTATTTCAAAAAGAAGTAGTAACTGAAATTTGAAAATTTATTTTTTTATCTCTGAATAAAATACACGGAAAGTTACAAAGAAAAAGTTTCCAGCTTTTCATATCTGAAATGGAGGAAGACCTTTCAGTGCTTTCTCGAAACTTCTTGGGCGTACCTTCATTTCTGTGGCAGGTAGAACCTCTCTGTGACCTTTCCACTTGGTCCAGTTAATACCGTCTGCGTACAACTTGGATTCTCTCTCAGGTAAAGGTGGTCTCAAATAAAGGCCATTCAGGTTGACCAAGTGGCAGTTACTGTACCACCAAGCGCCTTTGAATTTCACAGCACAATTCCATTCCTTATTTACGTCATTGTCTCTGTCGTTTGTAGAGAACTGGTAGTTATCATGTACCTCAGACATAGAATCTCCTATGAAAGTATACATTGTTATTAGAAGGCATAGAAATCACTCAACAAGGCCGCTGGTTCGGAAATTGTACATGATTAAACACTTAAGAAGAGAAAAGGGCACAGATAATCATGTATTTTATTTCCTCAATACATGTTTGGCTTTAACTTAATGTTTTAAGAAAAATGTGTAAAGAAAATGATGTGAATCTTATCATTCTCAAATTATTCAGTTCAGAGACGGCTAGGGTTCACGTCTTAATTCATGAGAAAATTGCTATGGAAAATTAAACGTATCAGGTTTCTTTTGCTTAGCTTCTTGATAATGCCATGTCTTACATAGATAATACATTTCAGAACATGTTTCCATAGATATTATCTAATAATAATCCACTAGAGGTTCTCGCCGCCCTCCGGGCGTATTCGCGGCCAGCACCCAATTTGTTCAGCACTACCTCTGCCACGTCCCTGCTTCGACGATCTCAACCACTACTTTTTTCAGTTCAGCATGAAGATCAGTAGAAAAAACCATAAAACCTTAGTAGATTTCATATTCTTTGAAGACAACAGATTCCTTTAAAATTGTAAAATATTTCAATAAACCTCATCTAGTTGTAATGTTCTGTATAAATTTTTCACGAATTTCGGCATAAAAGACATCACATTCATAAATACAGATTGAAATCGCCGTAACTAAACAGTTTGCATCACCTACAATAGGTATTTTGCAATATTTTTGACACGTCATTCTGATGAAACTGTTGGGACCTATATATTAAAATAATATGGCAAAACTCTCAGAGATTCCCCAGCCCCAACCATCTAACATATTTCGACAATTTCTATTTCATATGAAGGCTTATGATGTCTAGATATGTCATCATATGTCGTCTGCCCTTCACCAACCCCCATTTTTGAACAAAATCGGAAAAACATTTAGAGAATGTATGGTGGAGAAATGTTTTTTCTTATTCTTTCAAAAATAGGGGTGGGGGTAGGAGGCAGGAGTCCGTCGATGAGATATCTAGACGTTATAAGCTTTCAATTAAAAAAATTGTCGATATCCGCGCGGTAGTTGTTGTTGGCGCACTGTCCCAAAGTTACAATGTACAGTGGGAATAATT
Organism: Araneus ventricosus; assembly: GCA_013235015.1. Lineage (NCBI taxonomy): Eukaryota > Metazoa > Arthropoda > Arachnida > Araneae > Araneidae > Araneus > Araneus ventricosus. Next base: position 17,006 of record BGPR01017498.1, on the reverse strand, counting down.
TTTTTTATTTCATTCGAAAATGGGGTAGGGGGCAGGCGACCCTTGATGACATATCTAGATGTCATAGCCTTTCATATGAAACAAAAATTGTCAAAATCGGTCGGGTGAGTGAGGCCCGCGAACTCGGTGAAGAATTTTTTATGGGGGAATACATTTGGACATTTCGCCAGCAACCCGACAGATTTCGACAATTTTTATTTCATATGAAAGCTTATGACGTATAGATATGTCAACAAACGTCGTCTTCTTTCCCACCAACCCCAATTTTCGAACGAAATCGAAAAAACATATAGAGAATTTGTTGTGGAGAAGTGTAAGTCAGACACTGATCCATGAAGGTTTTTTTAAATGACCCACGCATTGATTTTTATAAACTTATTTTTATATTTTAAAAGAGAGAACAGACGATCGAAAATATTCAAAAATTAAAGCATAAATATCTAATGTCGAATTTATAAAAATATTTTCACGTCGACGTTGACTAACTGATTTTCTAGTGTATCACTGCACCTGTGTATGACTCATGACATTCAGACATAAACTTGGTGCGCATATTCGTTGTATCAAGAACGGGGATATACCAGCTCACAGGGTTGAACTAATTGGCAGCCTTGGCGTACCCCACTAGAAATGTTTAATAATTTAACTTTAGTATTATTTTTTGTAATTAAATTTTCAAAACAAAAGGAAACATAAATTTGTTAGACGATTTTACAAGTGAGAACAAAAAAAATGTCCTTTGTTAAGTTTTTCTGTTAACAAATTTTCGGTGTTTCCAAATTATTGGTACCCTTTTCACCACACCCTACTTCTCCTTTCCAAGTAACGCCACTGACTTAGTGACCTAAAAAGCACCTAAAATTACAAAAAAAAAATTATAATTAAATTACTTCAAAAAACGAAAAAACATTTCTTAGTAATCACCTAACGAGTAAAAAGCCAGAAAAGTCCTTTTTTAGAAAAATACGAGCAACTAATCTCGAAATTCACTTTGAGATCATGAAAATCGATGCAAAATAACCCCAGATTACAGTACCATAGATTTCGAATCTGTTACATTAATGAAGACAATATGTGACGATAATTCAGTGATTTAACAATCACATAGCACTCTGTATTGCTTATTATAGATATTTTATTGCAGATGACAAATGGAGTCAATTACTATTATGCAATAATTATATGGTGTATGTAGATATTTCAGTTCGTACCTCACTGCCCGCTTTCTAACACTGGGCAGTAAAATCCATCCTTTTTTCTCTTGGAAGATTCGCGATGAATTCCAAATTAAATTTGTGTTACATATTAGGTGTGTATGACATGATCACGAATTGACTCAATTAAAGTTTACATGCTCATTAACATTTTCAGTTTTTCATGCATTTTATTTAACCAATGTTCACTGAAGTCTTTCATAAAACCGCCCAAACTTTTTTTGTATTTCCAAGTTAAGATTATGGAAATAAAACGGAACAAGCCATTAACTTTTAAATGAGTGTAATTTCTGTTTATTTGTGTTAATCGTATCATTCTAGTTTATAAAAACCTAACCTAATTTATAATAAGAATGTTATTTTCTATTCTAGTTTATAATGAGAAATGAATGTGCAGTTTTTCTTTGCGTTTATGAATTACTTATCATTTTGTGCCGTTTATTTTTAAAAATACAGAATTTTGAAATTATATGATTCATTTTTAATAACCCTGTACTTGAGCAGCATATAATAACGGATAAATTCTGAGTTGAATTGATTTTTTTTTACTAGACATACAATTTTTAAAGTTTATGTATCCAAGGAGGAACGCATGTGAAGCATATGTCATACCTGCATCTCCAATGTAGTCTTTGATGTGCAATGTGTAGTTATTATTTTCGTCGTCAATCCAGAAGGAGTCGTAGTGAGCGTATCTTTTCTCTCCATCCAGAGATTGCAGGTCAAATCGAATTGAGGAAAGACGCTGATTGGTCAAGGCAAATATGTTGTCATTACCTGAAATTATCCAAATTCTTAATGACAATTCTTACCGGTTACTTTTTGTTATTTAAAAAATATGCGGAGATAGTTGCAAAATAAAGGCTTTAGTAAACTAACCATAACTGATTCATATTTGAAACAATTGCAAATTATTCGAATGAACAAACATGATGGAAAATAGCCATTTAATCAATATTTGCTTCATACATAAAACAGACATGCTGAGTATGAAAAAGTCTTGATACATAAATTTATGAATGCAACTTTGAAGATAATTCTGGTTTGACTGTGTCACACCTTTTTTAAGAATTATTTTCTGTATCTTTCTCATCCTATTTTATTATAAAACTTATTTTAAAGGATATTTAATATTTTAACATCGTCAAAAACATAGAAAATCAAAATAACACTGGTCTACAGTGGTTCGATAACAACGGCCAAAATATTATTTTTATTATTAATTCCGATAGTTATTTAAATATTTGCAAGTAAAAAAGAACCACCACGTACCATTTTTGTTTTAGAGTATCAGAAAATGTCACCATCCGCTAATTTTTTATGATTTTCACAATGTCACATAGGGCAACACTACCTCGGGTAACCCTTCCTACCAGGGACTCTACCTGTTGGCAACACTGTTTCGTAACGCTGCACCCCTACATTATCCATTTCCCCCCGATATTTCAGTAAAGAGATGTTCTTTGGTTAGTGTGGTTGTGTGTTAAAAATTACAATTCATGCTGAAAATGGCAAATTTTCTGCTTGAATTTTGCCCTATCAGTTTCTTTATGTTTGTGGACGATTTATAAAATCACAAGATAGACATTTAACACAAGAAGTGGAAAAAGCTTATTTTCTGTATTTTTGTTGCAAAGTTGGTGATCAAGATAATAGTTGGGCTCCTCAAAGTGTGTTCCTTAAATTGCAATGTTACTCTTGTTCAGTGGATGAAAGGCAAAAGAAGCTCTTTGCCATTTGCTGTCCTTATGGTGTGGCGGTAGCCTTCAAATCATTTTAATGATTGCTGCTTCTGTCTTACGAACACAGAAGGATATTCGAAAAAAATAGCGGAAAATTGAATATCCGAATACCTTCTACTGTATTGCAGGAAGCATTATCAGACTTCTTTATGAAAAAACAACACATTTATTTAACATATTTTTCACAAAAACAGATCTTTTGCTAAAACTATGTACAGCATCTCATTCATTACATTTTCTTCACATCCAATTTCAATTTTTAAAAACTAACATATTTTCCCTGCGTTGCTAAGCAACGCTCGTTAAAGACAAATATCGCGTTGCCACTCTATTTTTTTATTACTTTTACAAGTATATATTTTTTTTGTTACAAATATCACAACCTCATCTGCATTCCGAACTGTTCCTCATGGAGAAGCCTTACCGATACCAATTCCGCCATTGAATAGGAGCTATAATACCTTCTAGAGATGAGTGAGACTGAAGACACATCGCATGAAAGTATAGATATATCTGAAAAGACTTGCGATCCTACTTTTAGACCAGAGACTTCGTGTGCACCCCATTTTATTCGTCAAAACGAGCTCAATGATTTGGGCTTAAACTGGACCTATGAAAACAACAGCCGAACTTCTCGGCTCCAGATTGCAAGAGTGGTATTTTTGGCAGAGGGAACAAATATTACATATTTTCGAAAAATAGGTGTGGTATACTCAGCGTTTTACAGAATGGAAGATTCTTTATGCGTTTGTTTTGACATAGATTAATTAACAAAGGAACTGCAAATCCAGCATGAACCTTCAGAGTGGTGTCCTTTTTATTGATTTATCTAAATATAGCTTAAAAACTGTATTACTCCACAATGGAAATAAGAAGCCATCGATACCTTTTGCTTATTCAGCTTCGATGAAAGAAACGTATGCTAGCATGTAGACTAGTCTAAATGCAATTAAATTTAAACAATTCAATTGGCGCAATCCTGGGATTTAAAGGCCCTAGCTATATTAATGGGTCTTCAAAGTTACGAGAAACAAGCGGAAAAATTAAATCAAATCATTAGGACTATGGAAATCCGATATCAGGGTCGCTGGGACCCAGCAATGATGGTTGACTACTGCTGGTTCCTTAAGAAAGAAAATTTGACACCATATAAGAAGATAAAAGTAATAATATTTAATTGTATTTAGTGAATGTTAAATGATTCTATGTTTTACTCAGTCTAAAATATGTGTATAATCTCAATTGCAACAGCATTCCATAGTAACTTAATGAGATTGATAATAATAAAATATGTGTTCTAAATGCTTTTGTCTATTTTTCTCAGTACTGATAAAATAGTCATAACAAAAAAACTGTACGTATTACGGCCTTTGAACAATTATTTTTGGATTCTACGCTGCAAAATTAGTTATAAAGAGTTAATTTAATCTCTGTTACACGAAAAAAGGGTTTTTTTTGTAGAACAGTGTAATTAAGTAGATTTCTTTTAAAATAATTTTTGAAATTTTGTTTTTTAAAAAAAAATGATAGAACCCTTTTCGAATTTCGGACGAGGAAATGCACATTGGATTGAAAGCTTTGAGCTTTGCCAATAAATATTTTCAAAACAAAATCAGAACTCACAAGTGCTGTTTATACACGTTACACCGTAAAACGTGATAAATTTACATCGATTTTCATGATTTCAAAAGGAATTTCGAGATTAATTACATGTATTTCTCCAAAAAGAGGCTTTTCTGGTTTGTTTCCTCATTGAGTGATTCGTAGAAAAACGTATGCAGCAAAATTTGGATCATACAGTAATTTAATAATGAAATATAATTTTTCGAAATTTTGATGAAAATTTACCTCATAGGTGGAGAATCTTTGCACAGATTATTTTTTCAATATATTTCAATAAGAAATTCACTGTATGCAATATTAGACATATTTCTTGAAACTCGGGTTGGAAATATACAAGACAAACAAATTGTATATATTTGATTATAATAAATAATTACACGCCATTGTATCCGGTTAAACCAGGGTGGCATTTTAGAAATTCTTTTATCCGGTCATTGTTGGGTTATTATTAATATATATATATATATATATATATTATACCATTACCACACCTTCCTCTTCTTTATAAGCGTTTATGATGATTTTACAGTCTGCATTATTGACAGATAAACCAAAGTCACTGAACTGGACTATAAAAATGCAACGTTCTTTTTCTCCTCAGTGGAGAAAAACAGGGGATTTCCAGGTTTCCTTAAATAAAGTAGCTTTCTTTTGTAACCAACTGTTCGATAGCGGCACCAGGAAAAGCTTCTACCTCTTTAAGAGTACACTAACATTGTGAAATGGCATTAAAGCAAGCTTCTAGTGTCTATGGTGAGAAATACATATACGTACAAGTCATTAACTTCCTTTCATACACCTTGGGCGTATCTGAAGCAAAAGCAAATAATATTCTTCTTAACATTTAATACGAAAACAAATTAAAAAACCAAATTGGGTTGTTTAGTACCACAAATTTCTAGAAAAAAATTAATTACAATTTAACTAACAAATATAATTGGCATCCAAATCAACAAAATAAAAGCTAGATTTATTATCTTTCACATTTAAATGCACTTGCCTTTAGATATGTAGTTCTTTCTTCATCAGAGACAGATTTTTCGGCTAAATTGTCGCTGAAAAAATGGCTCAATCTTTTCTTGCTTCTATAACTTCCTGAATGATCGTTATATACACTTAAAGAATGAAATAGACTCGTCAGTTTTGCAAAAAAAACGAGAAAAAATCTCAATCAGTTTATCTCTATTTTTTAAACAGAAATTTTATACTGGTGAAAAGTTACCTCCATGAATGCAAAATAACCCCATTTTACGGTGCAGAGGTTATGGTATTTACTGAAATGTTTTGCATAATTACTTTGTGTTTTAAATGTTCAATTTGATAACCCTTATTCTTAGCAATCTTTCATATCGTAATTTCCATTACATTGATGGCTTTTGTAGTATAGGAAGAGATATTTTGCCCCATTCCTCTTAAACAGCTTTCCAAAGACCATAAAGGGTTGTAGGTCGACGTTTGGATAATGCGGTTTTCAAAATTCCAAAAGAGCAAATATCATGAATGATATATCAGGAAATTTAGCAAGAATATCGTAAATTATTACAATTGCAATCATTTAAATATACCAAGTTTCGTCTATTGCTACAAAATTTTCCATTTTTCTCCAGATAAATATTTTTTATAAAGAATTCTGCAACGTGTTCTACGTTCGGCGGTATGACGTAGAGAAAGACGATGAACTTTGCTTTTTTTAACCTTTTTAAGATTCAAATAAGTTGTAATAATTTTTTACAGTTGAATTACAGTTTTTTACAGTATTTTAATGGTTTTGCAGCAAACCTTTGACTTGGAGGATTTTATTTTATTATTAAGGATCTCATCTTTGCAATATGAGAAAAACTGCGCTTCTTCCTTGGAACGTATTTGGAACATTTTTTCCACATGAAATCAGACTTTGACCATTTTCCCTTTCTTATTAACAATATTACCGTGGATTATTATATACTGTGTTATTAGATAACAAAAAATCATGCCTTTCACAGTGTCTTTGAATAACTTAATAAGAATGACTCTGATCGGAAAGAGCAGAGACTTAGCCTTCCATCCATCGCTTCTTTAAAAGCGCCATTTTGCATCTAAACAAAATTTTTAGGTAGCACACGATAACTTATACTTTCGAAAATGTAATTATTGTGAATATGAAATTTTCTACACGAAAGATTTTTCCTACAGCGAAACAAAATCGTCTAAAAAATGTGCGAATAGCCTCTGTATTAGTTAGAAAAGGCGGGGCAGAGTTTGTCTCACATTGCATCCACCCAGTGGCGAATCCAGGATTTGGGTCGGGGGGGGGGGGGGGGCTGAGGTCATAACAATTTTGTATCGTAGTCACGAATGTCAAACCTCATGTCTTATATAAACCAAAACACTTTAAGTTTACAGGCTTTCCTCTCCTAACAATAAAAATAATAAAGAACACTACAATACTTTCGATAATTTAATAAAAAATGCAATGAAATTGCTGGCCAAAAAATGTTTTCGACCGCGCCAACGCTACAAGTGCAAGTGGAATGACTAGAAAAGTAGGAAAATTTTCGAGCCTGTCAAGCCAGAAAGCAATGTTGTCACGATTTTATTACTATTTTTTAAAATGAAAATTAAGATCAAACAGTTGTAGTGATTTTAAATTAAATAAAGAATTTTGTTTTAGCTCTGGGAGGGGCTGCAGCCCGATAGCCCCTCCCCTGGATTCGCCACTGCATACACCCAACCCTTCGATAACTGTAAGGGTTATAGACCGTGACCTTCGTAACTTTTTAATTTCTTTTAAGAAAAATGTTTCAAAATTGGAAAAAATAGTGACTTTTTTTTTCGTAAAATGATTTTCAAAAATATAAATATCATGATGGAGCGAAGCCGAATTCAGGTATCGGTGTCTTGTGATCCCATACATGTGACATCAGAAACCAACTGTGATGTCTTCCTTACGAAGGTCGTGTATAGACACGGGGCCATGGGGAGGCGTTGTATCCCTCCATGCATCTAAGGCTGTTCGTATATAGACGGCAGATTTGAAATTCATAATTTAGGTTTCTTTAAATTTTCCTTGAGATTAATACTTAGAATAATAATCATTCATTGCAAAAGAAGAAAAAAAAATTCAAAGAACGAATGCATTAAAAATTAACCAGAAATTATTTTATGCAGTATTTCTGGACATAAAAAAATTATTCGTTTCGGAAACAACTGGTGAATTTCTCAGGCACGAAATGAAAATTCTAGAGGTATGGCTAGGCAGCTTAATGAGGGAAAGTAGGGTGGTAACTGTATATAATCATGAACTGAGTGAACATGAAGCTGAAGATAAAAGCCTAAATGAAGCTGAAGATAAAAGCCTAAATGAAGCTGAGGGTCATCAATATTATATATCAAGGATAGCGTCATTCCCACAAATAGCGTCTTCATTGCTTTCATCGTCCAAAGAAAACTCCTCAAACAAGGCAACAACTTCAGTAGTTGGAGTGTATTTTCTATTTTTCTGATAAATCAATTAACTTTTTTCCTCATGACAGTTACATCCCTTTTTGTAAGTATTAATAAAAGTAGAAATTACATTCAAGTCTCTTTTTAACTCTCAGTAACCCAGTATACCTCTTGCAAAGAAAAAATGCCAGAATATATGAAGTGTTACTTATCTGCTGAAGACCTATTTTGCAGCTGTTTTAAAAGGATGTCTAGCACTGTCTATCAATTTCAATATAGAGAGACAGTCTCCCCGAGTCTTCTTCTATAAGAAATTTTTATGTTGTCAACAGAGAAATCCAATTTATCATCCTCAGTAGGAAGCAATTTATTTTGGCTGGACAGAAGCCTCTTAAAGTTATTGCTGGAAATGAGGAAATAGAGAAATGGAAATATCTAAAAGAATCATTCAAAAAAGGACTCAAATCTCACTAACCAAACCTTTTAGTTTTCTCAGGGACAAAATGAAACGAAAAATTTTAGAGATATGGCTGGGCAATGGATCAGAGAATTACAGGGTGACTACTTCATAAAATCATTGAATGAGTTGATAGGACATGAAACAGAAGGGCTGGATCCGGAAAGAACCGTGTTCTAATGGTCTGGTACATTTCCCTCTAACTTTTATGATTCAATTCATTCATTCATTCCATCCAGGAAATGAATTTGGGGTAAGACAAAAATATAATGAATTATGCACTTCAAGGATCCGCCAGAAGCCTCTGAAGGCACCTAAGAATTTTTTAAACATAATTAACCAACCTAAACCATCAAGTCAAGAACAAACGAAATGGAATCTATTAAAAACTGCAAACTAAGACAGGCAGATTCTCCGATAATGACGATTCTCACTCTTAATATTCGGGAAAGAGATATTTTGCATTTTCTAAGAACAGTTTTATAATAACGCTTAAATTTAATTTATATGTAGGGGAGAACAGTAGCGATGTTAACATTTAACCATTTTTAATAAATTCAGTTTTTAGGGTTATTTTTTTTCTTTGCATGCATTATTTGATTGACCTTTTGTTGTGTTGTACTTAAATTCAGAAATTTTTATTTTAATATTATCAAAGTTATTTTGGCGTTTAAACAAAGGCAAATAAAAGTGCCAACTTGGCCCGGTACTGAGGCAAGATGGCTTTGACCACGGGGCAAGATGAAAATTATGATAGAAAATCAATACATGTTTATTTTTAGAAAAAATAAAGCAGAACACTAATTAATTAAACGTTTTTAAGTATTTTTTCTTTGATTAGTATGTAATGAAAGGGTTATTTTAGTTCAAATTTGAGCTCCCAGTAAATAAATATAATTCAAAACCAGTGATTTTCATTTTCAAAAATTGGACACAAATTCTCCTCATTCAGAGTCTGAGTAGTCCTTGAGTCACCATATGTGGCATCTATAACACTCCATTTAATCTTCTGATGGAGGGTAAACATAGACATCATTACAAACAGGGCACTGAATTATATTTTCTATGGAAGTTTGAACTGACATCATGAGAGTCAGAAGTTTAAAGGAATCAAACTTCCAGTTTCTTTGCAATAACTCCTTTTAAGCATCCTAGCCTCTTTCTTTGCTGCTTTAAACGTTCTTCTTCCACCTTCTGTGTGTTTTTCTGAACCGACATCTTTTTCATAGGTAAGTCTATTAAAATATTTTCTGCAGGTCTCACGCCTTGCAACATGTTATGTAACAGATAGTAGATCATGTAGCTCTGGAAAATTATACAAAATAAATTTATAAATTTTAAAAAATAAAATATTCTTCAAAAAGAAAACAGCAAAAAGCACTTGGGGCAAGATGACCTATCCTGAACTTGCCCCGATCATCTTGTCATGATCGGAAATGTTAAAAGTCTTTGTTTTTTCGGTAGGATGAACAAGAATTAGATAAAAAATAAATAAGTGATTTTGAAAAGCGTATTGTCTTAGGTAGTTATGCATAGCAAAGTATAAACAAATGTATTAGGTGTTAGTCCACTAGATCTTACGTTGAAGGTCTTGAAAATTACAACACGTCAGGCAATAAACATGAACATCATATAATAAACAACGAAGTGGCGTCAGTGGCTTCACTATGCGAATTTTTTAGTGCGCAGCAGTACTAGTATCCGTAAGGTGGTGCTACCGAGTAGTATGAACTTAAAATAAGTCATTTGCCATCTTGCCCTAATTTCCAATATATAGTTTTTAAAGCATGGATAATTTTTTTCTGATACCTTGAATTTCCTATAGTTTGAATTTATTTTGGGTAAATGGAAGCTGAAACAAAAAAATTAAAATTGTTGGTATTTCTAAATTACTTTCGTTAGTAAAATACTTCTATACCATGTGTCTTCAGTGATGATAAGAAAATACGTTAATTCATTGGAGGACTTCGCTACTGCGCATTAAATAAAAAAAAACCAATAAAAAAGTTCTTTCTTTTTTTAAAAAAAACTCAGGATTTTTTAAATGTGAAATGATTTGTTTATTTTGAAGCCTTATTGTACAATTATTGTGTTCAAAGCGCTGTATATCTTTTGTTAATTAAAATTACTTGCTTATTTACTGAAAGTATAATTTCAAAGTAATTAAAAAGTTTTCAATTATAATTATTGTTATTTTATTAAGACTTCTTACCGCTTATTTATTAATTATTTATTGTTTTTTAAAACTGTTAAGTATTAAGAACAAATCTTTACTGCCATTTTTTAGCTTAAAAATTGAGTTTTCTCTTTTTCATTTTTAGACCCAGTTTTTCTTGATTCTAATTGTAAAAATAAAATTTAAATTGTGGTTCCGTCAATTTTGAATTAGTCAAGTTCCACTATATTTCAAAGTTCTACGAAAAAATACTACATCAGTAGCTAAAAATAAATGGGAAATACCTAGCCAAAAGTCTTTATCAATATCGCCGAAGCCTCTCTTGTAACTCATCCAATCTTTGAAGAAATAGTCTTCAGTTCGGTTGAAATCTCCTCTTCGCTGTATAACCTACATGGGAAAACATAAATAATATTTTCTATTTTAAATCCTTTATTCCTTATTGAAGTACTAGCAGTACGCATAATGACTTCACGTGGTATAATGACTTCAATAAATTTAAAAAAAGCTCAGATTGACATAAAATAAAGTTTTAAAAACCATATCTTTATATATTTATTGTTGCAAAAGGTCTCTCTGTGGTGTATGATGTAAATAGTCCAACACGCAGGATAATGGAGAATGAAGGTTTATTTACAAATATGCAGGAAAACACGTAGCACAGGTACAGGAAACAATAGTCCTTGCACAGATTACCAATGTAAATAGACAACAATTCACAGGCAATGAGAGTTCAGCACTTTGATATCTAACAACACAAACAGTCAGCAAATAACTAGTAACGACAATAACAGCTCAGCTCACAAGCTGATTAGCTCACACAGCGGATAGAACTCCGAAGACGTTCACGCTTCAAAGCGAAGTAACCAGTCGATCAAAGACGCTCCTCTGATCTAAGTACCGTCCTTAAATATTCTCTCCGACAGGCCGTGACGTCACCTGGTGTTTTCTCGGGTATTCCCTTTTCTAGTAGAAATATCGAGAAAAGGGTTGCATTTTCGGGAATCATCTATTTGTAGCCAAGGTCGCCAAGTTTGTCGCCAAGGTCAGGGTGCCATAACTGTCGCTGAGGTCACTCCATGCTTAACCTTGTAAAACTCTCTTCCCAACCATAAGACTCGCATTGCTGGGAAGCGACTTTCCATGTTTGTAACAATATACATATATAATAATGTTCATATAAAACAAGTTATATTTTGGTTTATATATATATTTAGTTAAATATTTCAAATAATCAAAACATGTGTTATATTTTCAATACATACATATATTAATCTAAAAATTAAAATTAAAATCAAATTGCCTAATCAATAATCATATAAATGAAATACAAAAGGTAGTTTGATTAAAGACTATCACACTATGAATAAAGACATTCTAGAATTGGCATTCCAACAATCAAATGCTTATCAGCCTTGGGAACTGATATGTCGCATTAAATCTAGATTTTTTGGCGTCAACCCTATGCAAAAGTCAATTGTAGGAAAAACGAAAAAATATGCGAATAAATCCCCAAAATCTTTCAAGATTAAAAACCAGAAAGTATATAACTTATAACATGCCAATTCAATAGTTATAATTATTGTTAGGACTTGAGCATTATCCTAAAGACAGTTCCGTATTTAAAGTGAAAATATTATTTCTAAATTAAGCTTTTAATACTATAATAAAATGCGGTAAAAATATTAACTATAAATTAAATATTACCTTTTATAATAATATATATATATTTTTTAAATGTACATAAAAATAAATAAATGAATATATAATGCAAACTTATTCTTAATCTAGTGGCGCCATCTACCTATGAAGTGATTTACTAAAATCTTTGCTAATTTCATTATGTATGATCACATCAAAAGTAAATCTAAAAAACTTTTAATTTAATGGTGTTAAATATTTCTTATTAACATAAACATACATGAAATTTATAGGATATCCATATCTCATAGCATTTTCAAATTTTCAAGAAATATATTAATATGAGACTGTTGTCTTAATCTGTCTGTGACTAAAATAGTGCTTCTATGAATATAATTTAAGACAATATATATATATATATATATATATATATATATATATATATATAACCTTATATATATTAACCTATATATATATATATATATATATATATATATATATAAAGAAATTAACTAAAATATAAAAAGGTTTTATCAGTTACGCCGTAAGGCCTAAAACACTGATTTTCATCCATAATGTCAAACCAATTTTAGAGAGGCGTTTGGAATAATTAAAATCAAAAGTACGATGGGATATAACATTGGACCAAAATAAGAATAAATTTTACGTACCAGAAGGTCGGATGTTGACGTGGCGGCGTTTGCGGAGGGGTATGGTGCATTATGGCGTTGACGGGGTGTAAACAGGATATCGAGTTGAAAGTTTCGCGCTTAACTTTGGCTGTTGCCAGGAAAGTGTAGTATGTTGGGAACGATGAAAATTAAATAGATTCTATCGTTATCGCTTTTCTATTTATACTTCATCGTTGTAAATTATGCCAAAACATATTTTTAAAAAAGTTATTAAAATTAGAGTTTAAAACAAACTTTTAGACGTTTAAAATAAACTTCATTAGAACGGAAATTGCTTGTTCTTTTTTATGGTGTATATATTTTCTTGCTACGATTATTAGAAAAAATGCAATGGAGAAATGAGTACGAAAAATCAACCAATACCACACATATTAAATAAAAAAGTATTATAATAAAATTGTAATATTATATAAAAAATTATATATCATATAATTATATATAATATTATATAAAAAATTATATATCATATAATTATATATAATATTATATAAAAAAATTTCTAGTTTGAATTTTAAAATTTGGGCTTCTAGGTGCATTGAGTCACCATTAGTGCTACCTGTATGCTAAATTTCAGGGTTGCAAGTGCAATACTTTACGTATAAACATCGCACGCACGCACGCACGCACACACACACACACACACACCACACACACACACACACACACACACACACACACACACACACACACACACACACACACACACACACACACATTGCCTTTTATTGAAATCTTTGTTTAAAAACTTTTTGCAAAAACAGAATTATCCACAACCATATTTAATTTAAGATAAATTACGTAAAACTAAACTAACAACAAAATGCGGTAAACTATTCCGAGTTGAGCTCAATGTATCATTTTATTTTTCTTTAAAAAGTAATAAAGTTAATAATAAACTAAGAGTAAAAAATAAATTTAAACGAATTATAGGCTGATCATAATATTGTTTTTAAGGCAATTTATGTCTATTCTGTTTGTAATATTCCAATTTATTATTCAATGATGTAATCGGTTAAATAGTTTACGTAATTTTAAAATGAAGTTGTTATAGTTCCAGGATTCATCCAATAGTTTATTAATAATCCGATCAAATATAGTCGCAGCAAAATTATCTCTGAATTTTAAGTATCTCATATACGAAATATAAATATAGAAAGTATTGGAATCTTCAAAAAGTAATTTCAGGAATATCCATGTTTTAAATCTCTCGATGCCCGAAACTCCATTTACGGAACTTCGTCTGTCTATCCGTGCATTGTACAGTAGTTTTCATGATTGCGGCGGCGTTTTTTATGTGAACACGATAGCTCAAAGAGTGCAAGAAACTAGACGGATGACATTTGGAATGTATACCAAAATTGTAGATAAACATATCAAATTCTGGAGAAGCAAAAATGTTTAAAAATTTATTGGTTACCTAAGAGGTAATTTTCATACTCTATTTTTTTCTTGGGTAATAAACAGTACAGCGCCACGTTTATAAAGATTGATTTTATCACATGTTTTGTCAATGGCGTTTAATGCATTTTCAATTACTGCATTTATTTACCTGTGTATTACCATTTATGTTAAAGCAAAAAAAAAAAATTATAAACATTTTTAGTTACTGCGCACACTACCGAAGGTATAATTTAAAATAAATTCTTAACAATATAAGTAAAATTAGTTTGAAATAATAATGGTTACAGAAAATATTTGAGTTTCATGATGGCATTAACATCTTTTCCTTTATATAAAAGTTCCTAAGTTGTTGCTGAAATGTTGCCTAGTGAAAATATTGCTTAAGGCTAAGCGCATACAGGCAATTCCTTCCGCAACTAAACAGTTTAGTCGGATTGCCTGCACCGCGCGATTTCACGGCGACTAAACTGTTTAGTTGCGACGGGTGCGCATACATGCGATTTTTAATCTCTTTCGATTCTCCATTTTTGGATGCTCTGGCTGTCTTTTCACGCACTGCGCACGCGCTGCGAGCTCCAAAATGATTTTTTTTATAGTGATACAATTTAGTTTTTCTCAAATTCATTTTCAGCTCACGAAGCTATCATTTCAATGATTAGACTGGATGGTGAACTTTCGTTTTCATTGATTTCTTTCTTTATCAAATGCTTTGATGATCATTACTAGTAATAGGCGAGTTCTGTACATAAGCCTATAATTCGAATTTATTAGGTTAATTTTAGGTCAAAACTGAAATCGTGCTCATTTCTGAATTGTTTACGTTAGTTAAATACGTCCGTATTTTTTAAGTGCCAGCGAATTATCTTTAAGGTCTATAATTAACTCAAGAACTCGCTCTTAGCTCCTGTTCTATGTATTTAATTAAAAAATAATTACTCAATTTTTGCACTCTAGGTGCTGTACATATATTTCTTTATTTAAATTACTTTTTTATTTATTGGAATAACTAATATTGCTTTATACATCAAAATTATTTACTGTTTATTAATTAATTACGTAATATTCATTAAAACTTTAAAATAAATCTTTATCTCTTGTGTTTGTTTTTAAACCCAATTTTTCTTAATTCGAACTTTTGGATACATCTAATTTTCATTGTGGATCCCTCAGTTTCAAATTAACCAAATTCGAATTTGATATCTATATTCAATTTACAAATAGTTCGCGGAACAATTTATCAAAGTACATCAGTTTTTTCAGAGTAAAGTAGCCGACTACTACTCTACTGATAATAAAGGAGAATGTGTGTGTGTGTGTCTTGGCGCTCTACAGGTCAGACCACTGGACTTAGAGCCACTAAATTTGGCACAAACATACTTTGGAGGGTGGGAATGTGCACCTCGGAGCCCTTTTTAAAAATTTTAATTAAATATTAAGCGAAATTGGCGTTTTTCCTTTATAACTTCCGAAAATATTACAGCATAACGCCATCTTGAAAGTGCAAAAAATTACCTTTTCAATGATATCAATTAAGTTGCCGTACAATATTTTCTCTAATTTTAATGAATTTTTAAAAATATTTTTTGGCATAATTTACTACAATACTCTTCATTGTTGCAACGCAATTCAAACCGTTTTCATTGTTTAAACAAACATTTAATTGCGTGTTTCTCCATCATTGTTGAAAGATAAGGCAATATCTTAATGTTTAATGCTATGTTTTAATCAGCACATTTTCATCCAGTTAATATGAGGCTGGAAGTAAAATGTGCCGCGCCATTTTAAAGTTAAAATCTAATATATATTTTGCAAGAGGAATAAGAGTGAAGTTGATGCCAACAATGTGCAGTTTGATGTTGCATGACACAACCAGTCACTTAACTCTATTAGGGACGTTCATGCAGACAATGAACAGAACAGGTGTAAATCTACTGAAAGAACATGGATTAAATGTCTATCACAATTTGAAATTGTTAAGGGAACCATGTATATTAAATTATACATAAGAGATTCCATTGAAATTATATTCCCGGTGAGCAAGCTAGTCGCCGAAGATGGCTAGTACACAATGAATACGAAAAACATAGAATGCGACACGATTCTAAATATCACTAGCTCATTCCAAAAGGCGCACATCACTATAATTAAAATATTTTGTCTATTATTGAAGTATATTGAGTAAATAAATGTTTCATATTTAACAAATGTTAAAAAAAATGTTTCATAGTTTTCAAATGTTTATAGCACAGGTCACATGAGTTAGATTAAGTTTGCCCAAGTGACAGCTTCTCTTGTGACTCAAAATGTTTTTTCACTCAAATTTTGAAACGTAAAATGACTACGTTTTCATTGAAGTCTTTTAAAAAGTCATATTCAATGATATCTGATTCATCGCTTAGTTGAGAAAAAGGGATGTTGACAAAGAGAGATAAATAATATAAAGGATAAAATTAAAACTACTGATTTCAAAGCATCTGAAATATCAACTAAGAAAATACCAATTGAGCTAATTAAAATTATGTAATAAAACGCATGCATTATTAATAAAAATGGAGTAACAATCATTAAAAGTATGCAAATTTATTATTTTTTTTAAAAGTAATAACTGATAATAAATATAGCGCACGCCTTCTTTCT
>BGPR01017497.1:0-32433 GCA_013235015.1 Araneus ventricosus | reverse complement strand
TTTAAAATAAATCCTTTTTAACGACAGTTAATGTTTAATTACGAACGAATTACTTCTACTTCAATCCTATGATGAAAACACTTTTACTTTAACGAGACTCGCAAGAGTCGCAATATTTCTCGAGCCTCAACTTCCGCACTTTCGGTATTATAAAAACTCGCCGCGTCTGTGTATTTTCCTCTTTCGTAATCATGTAATGCTCTGAGCAAGTCACGCCGTTTTAGGCGTAATTCTTCACTCCAGGCCATGGCTTTAATTTTCCCATAATCTTTTGAAAGTTTAATCTATTATTGAGTACCCAATAACTAATTTAATGTTGCCTATTTTAGAAATGTAATTAAATGTTTATATATGTAAACAAACGATAAACAAAAGACAAAAGTTCAAAAACATACAAGAAGCAAAGACAAAAAAGAAGACAAAAATTTAATCAATTGAAAAATATCAAGGCGAGCCGCTCGTCAGAAAAAAAAGCCCGTCTATGATATTAATAAGCGCTTTTTTCTGCCAAAAAGCATACGAAAGAACGCAAATTTTTGTCGCTATCCTCTCAAAAAGCTCAAGACAATTAAAAATGGAAAAATTCTGGAATAAAAGACAAATACAATGATGACGATTTAAAAAATTGAAGGCAAAAAAATCCGAATACATAAGACCTAGCTTAAAAATAATACAGGAGTATTCACAAAACAATAAAAGAGAAAAAAAGGATATGGCTTACCACCACCAGAAATATATATATATATTTCTTGTATTTCGAGGTTATCTTGATTAATATGCGAGTATATTCCAACTGCGAAATAAGTAAGCTTTCGCACGTGTCAAGGAATATTTGCATAAACAAATAGAGGCCAATTAATGTTTTGTTGCAAGAAAGAAGAACAGCTATGTTCACTAAAGCATATATGTAACTCGGCCTGTCGCGCTTTTATCGCTTATGAAACTCACCTATTTAAATTCTCTGCATCCTTCATATTATTATTTTAACACAAAAGCAGTTCTATTATTTTTCACCACTGCAATAGATACGATGTTTTCAATATCAAATTAAAAAGACTACGAGTTTCAATGTTGAAATCTTTCCTTGGAATATATAAGTAACGCCGCGCTAAAATCTAAAATATTTTAGAGCTGTGTAAGTGAAAATGAAAGGCGCATTTGTTCTTGAATTTTTCTTTCTCTGCGTTTAGTGCAAGTTAAAAAACTGCCCAACTCTAACAAAAGGCGCATATTGTGGTCAAGGACATCCAATTTCTATCATCCAAGTTGGTAGAGCTAGTTCAACGCTACACGGCTTGAGAAAAGACAAAAGCATCTCAGATTTTTCTATCAATGAAGCGAGAGAAGGCTGCTTTCTCATGGACCCTGTCTGTCTTTTTTAAAGTTCGCATTCGCCGTAAGCATGTGGCGCTGCGATCGTGTGAGAACGAAGAAAGATATGCACGGGTTTGACTATGGAGTTAAATTATCAACCGCAGCGCCCTCGAACTAATTGTCCGGAAGCTTAGCGATCACATATATCCTTCTCCTCTCGACAGAAATTATAACATAAAGAACGGCATTTTAAACTTCCCTGCCGTAAACGATCTACTTAAGAACACGAGTGAACTTTCGTTTCTTTTCTGTGTGTGTGTGGGTAACTGCTGTGAAAATAACTGATTTTTAAAAGTTCTAAATCAAGACACACAAGAAAAAAATTTCGCCTCTTTCAATATATTTTAAACCTAATTGGAAATTATTATTAATTATAATAGTATCCTCTGTATGTTGTAAGCATTTACTAAAACAAAATAAAACGGAAATAGAAATTAAATAGTGATTAAAAACATTTCTAATAATGAAAATCCTTTCCAAACAAGTTTAGTACAGTAACATTCCGGAACTAGAGATGTTTCTAAAACCAAACTTTTGGGAGTTCAGATGATCAAAGATAGCCTTTTTGAAAAATTGAATGTTTGAAATTGTGATAAACTAATTTTTTTTTTGTCTTCCCAATTCAGTATATCTTTGCGTAAACCTATACATATTTGTGAGTTGGCTGCATTTTACGATTAGTCAGGACAAAAGACTAAAAATCACCTACTATACTGATAAAGCCAGCGCGAATTGTCATCTGAATTGCTGTAGCATTTGAAAATATTCGTCATATGGAATAATTCTGCGCTTTGATTCATATTGCATTATTCCTTAAAAATTTGTGTAGTCCTGTATTTGATCGATTTATTGCTGATTAATATCACATGAATAAAAATAATGTACACAGGAGCAGCTCGTGTGTAAGGGCTGCGGAAATGCAGCGCCCCCATCTTTTTTCAATGTATGAATTTAATAACTTAATAATTTAGTTTTGCATGCAATATCCGAATCCATCAATAAAACTAGCTCAATAAATCTGGGGAAAAAACAAGGTTATTTCAGAGAAATTTTTCCTCTCCGCTGTATTCTCACAAAGCTTTTCCCCCTTCGGGAACTATAAAATCCCTTAGTGCCGATTGCACCAACTTAAGCATGCGCATTTGCAATGTGATCTCATAATTTCTTTTTTTCTCATTAACTAACAAGGGAACTATAATCCCGGTAGCACCCTAGAGAGAGGGAAACTGTGTGTTAAGCGTATTTCCTCGAAATGAAAGCTTGGAAAATGAATAAGGAAGTACAGAAATAATTGTTGGCAAATGAAAAGATTAATTTAAAAATATTGTTTTGTCAAAGAAAAAGTTATTGATCTTTTCGCACGACATAAGGACAGAAGAGTAAATTTCATATTTAAGTAGCTTTTATAAATATCGTTAAATAATATAATATTTTGCATTTCCGTTATACTATAAAAAATTTCTTGTAAATAAAAATCTATAATTTCACAACATGGATATTTATTTTTATCTTATACTTCATGAATGTCTGTAATGTTCAGCCGCAGTTATATAAATCCTTATCAACGAAAGAAAAAAATAATTGTGAAAATATATTATAAACATAAAGTTTTAATCAGCATTAAATGAAAAATAATAATTTCTAAATGAAAATTTCTTTAATGAAAATACTCTTTATCAAGTAAAAATCTGATAATTTTTGTTTATGATTTATTAAATTATCTAAAATTAATTTTAAAAAAGTGTAAATAATGTAGAAATCCTCACAGATGCAAAAAAGTAAGTTACAGCACCCCGAGGTTGATAATCCACGAGACGCCACTGAATGTACACGCTAACAGTACATTTTTAAATATTACTGCTAATGAATTAGCTATTCTGACATCATATTTTATAGAAATTTCCATGTTATATTGACTTAGATGTTATAATAATTTTCAAGCTATAATTCTTTTATGTCTGTAAAGTTGAGATAAGATCTCTATAAAAAAGTAGAACCTCCACGCCAAATTATAAATAATGCATTCCTAAATATATTTTATATTTAGAATAAAAGTTTGATTTTTAGATTATTTTGACATTGAAGAGTTTTTTTTTATGGAAATTTACAATATGGCAGTTCAGTGGCAGCTCGTACATAAGCGCTGCAGAGCTGCAGTCCACCCTGAAAATATTTTAAACGATTGTATTTTTGTTTTTATTCTAATTAGCTTACTTTTCCACTTTAAGAATTCAGTGATCAACGAAAATAGCAAAAAATGTAAAAGGAAGACGGAAAATCAATCAAGAATTAAGAGAGAGACAGACAAGAGCTGCAAAAAGTTTTCCCCTCCTCAGGATCTGAATTTAACATAATGATCAAGGCGAAGCGGGAGAAAAGCAACCCTTTCTCGGCTTAAAATCGCATTCATTTGAGCTGCATTTTCCCCAGCTCACGATTGTCTCAATTCCTCATTTCGGCTTTTTTTCAAAAGTTAAGCAGTTTCTTATAAATCCAATTCTGGCGGAGTTGGAATTGTTTGTTTCTTTATGCTTTTTTGGGTGCTGATTACGAATCTGAGGTTTGGCACCAATAGTTTTTGTTGGAATTTTAGTTATAGCCAAAAAACATGAAAGGAATTTTGCCACCAGGTTTTCTGCTTATAACTCAAAAACTATCAATTTTTATATTAATTAAAACTTAGGTCTATACAACTTTTACAGCACTGCTTGTTTTGAGCTGACGAGCCGCCACTGTGGAAATTGTTATTTGTGATCAAACTTAACAAAGTAAATAGCTTTGAGATGTATATTAAGTATACCTAGTTTTATCCAACAAAAGGCCTATCAAAATTGAAACTATTCCGTTACGAAGTTGAATAAAATGCAATGATTGTATAAGAACCTGTATTAGGGTAATGTTGAACTAATTTGTTTTTAAATGCTGCTGCAAGCATTTTATTAATAAATCAGTATCTTTTGAGGCATCTTATATCTTCAAATTCCATTTTTGTTTCAAGAGGATTCTTGGAAAACTGAGAGCAGATTTTTCTCATTTTAACTACGAAAATTATTTGTGCTTATTTCAAAAGATAAAAAGGGAATGTTATCTAATTAGCTCGTTATTTAAAATCTTACCAAAGTTGCCATCAAATTATTTCAGATATTTAATTAATTCAACTGTAAATAAGAAAGTTGATTCAATTGTCAATGGCTTGCTTAGAATTTTAATTATAAGTAATTGATTTTAAACCTTCTAAAGTGAGTTTACATTCATAATGATTGTGCATGACAATGGAGAGTTGTTTTTAATAAAAATAATTTGAAGTTATATGATTTTATCCTACATACAAACAGATCTTTGAACATTAGTCCTCACGTACAAATGAAAGAAAAAAAAGTCGAAAACCTGCTATTCATTGCAGCCTTTAAGGCTTAGTCATTTTTTTCCCTCAAATAAAAGTTATTTTCAAAAGTCTATGCTTTTTTTTCAGTGTTTACAAGATTTCAATTAGATGTCTGCTTTTAACAGTATTAACTAAATTACAATTAAAGGTCTGACGTAACCAAAATGACTCAAATGTTTTAATGGTGCCAAATTCTTCATTGACTCGAAAATCAAGGAAACCATCAAAGCGGTTACCGTTTTGAAATCAAAAGATAAATAATTCTTCAAAAAACGTCTATTTTTATTATTTCCAGGTAAATTAATGCCGAATTCGTAGAAAATCGAACAACGCCTTTGGTCGTGACTGCGTAACAAACAAATTTCAATCGAACTGCCAAGAAATCGAGTTTAAATAGAACTCGATCTTTTTCACTTGTTTTATACACTCAATCACCTTTTTTTTGCTCTATCTTAAAGAGAAAATTCTTAAAAAACAAAGAAACAATTGAGTTTGTGTGGACTATTGAATGAAAAAGCCAGGATTTAAAGTAGGATTTTCTGTATGGAGAATATTTCTCCTAATAAGGTGCAGATGATTTTGACCTCACAATTCATATTGTGATTATTATTTTTTAATACAAATATGTTGTCATAATTGTGCAAATAACGGCTCTGACGTTTACATATAGTTTTCTGTCTTTGATAAAAAGAGGGAAAAAAATGATTCCACTAGCAATAACTGCGAAGAATGACAAGCAAGAAGCTAACTTAATGATCACGATAACATGAGCATTTCTCTACTTAAGCATTATCTTGCCTTTTATTTCGGGTTGTTTGGTTTTAAAAATTGTTTTGTCATAAATGTATAGAAATTAGACTATATACCAAAAATAGGAAAATCAAACAATTTTATATTATTAAATAGTGCGATTTAAATATAAATAAATAAATAAATAATTATAGTGAAGTAAAACTTTAGTCACTTAAGTGTTTTATTGGCAAGTTCACTTTTCACAACTCTGATCAGTCAGTTCGGTAGGGACCATAGGGCGGAAGGGGTGGAGGTGGCCAGTTTGTTTCTTTTGTTGCCTTTTCATTTGTTTGTCTGCAAATTCGTTTGTTACGCAGTGTCGACCAAAAGCGAGTCTCGATTTTCTTCGAATATGGCACGATTGTTCCTTGAAGTCATTAAAAGGACGTATATATAAGGATTTTTATTTATGATTCTATTTCAAGACAGTTTGGCGTGCCAGTCGCGAATTTGGAACCATCAAATCATTTGAGTTATTTTGGTAAAGGCGGGATATTTAGTTACAGTTTTTCAAATACTCATAACAGCAGATATTTAATTAAAAATTTTTAGCACTGATCAAAGCAGATATATTAAATGTATAAATTCTGTGAAATTCTGATGAAAAGTCTTTAATTTTGTGAAATACTCACAAAAGCTGTGACTTGTGTAAATAATTCGCATTCCGAAAAAAAAGTCCAAACCTTTAAAGACTACGATAAAGAGTAGGGTTTTTTTTATTTTTTTTGAACGGGAGATCTATGGTTCATGGGACTTAATGCCTTTTTAAAGCAAAATATGACGGAGGCCATAAAAATAATATCAAACTCCTACCGCCATTTACATTTATTAATCCACTAATTTATCCATTAGTGGATTAATAAATGTAAATGGCGGTAGGAGTTTGATATTATTTTTATCATTATGCATCATTATTTTCCGGCCACTTACCTTTGCGACGCCACTGGCCATAGTGATAAAACTTAAATCTGTTTATGTCACTTTTTAACAGCTTAAGGACATAACCCGAGTTATTCGTCTTAATACCATAGGTTACAAATTAACTCGGTCCTTAAGCGGTTAAAGACAAATACGATGCGGAGACGAAAGATATCCCACAAGGTAAGTCACTGATGATGACGGGGGAGGGATGGAAAATTAATATTATGACCCGGGAGCCACTTGCCGTTGCTACTTCACTGGTGAGAGGAACCAAGAGGGCAAAAGTGACAGTTCATTTATATACAAGAGGGGAGAAGACAAACACTAATGGAGATCATGTCGCTCCTGAAAGTGCATTTTTCATTTATAGGAGGACCGTGAGCTGTTTAGGGCAACAATTTGGCTACTTAATATATCGTCAATTAGGCTCATACCGGTGAATAAATTGATCAATCCAAATCAAATGATAGTCTCTGTTCTTAAGTTTCAGGCAAGTACAAGGTTGTGATGGTTAATGTTTCCCTATACGGAAGGCTTTAATACCGATTCTGTCTCCAAATGAAGAACAGTTTTATTAGAATATAATAGAACTGATAAACTTTGTGAAAACCAGGAAGAATGAAAAGAAATTTAAAAGAAATTGAAGAAAAAGTAAAAATTTTCGTCAATAGGTGGCGTTGCACCAATATCTGAGGTAATTTTTGCGGTTGTTTTTACTACTGAAGCAAAATTAATAATTTTCTTAAGTTTTTTTCAATTTCACTTAAATCTTTGCCAAAATTCAGGTCTGAACGCAGTTTTTTTTTTTCGCTCAAAAAGCTGTTTTTATGTACCAACGCACATATTATTTTAATTCTAACAACCTTGTATTGTAAAATTTTATTATGCGCACTGAAATGCATTTTACTCTTTCAGCTGACTGACGAACAAAAACAACAAATGGATGATTTCCAGGTACACATATTTAGAAATCCCTTACTTAATATATTTTACAAACTATCATTTATTTTAACTTATCACAACTGTCTAATTTAACTAATTACATTTATACTCCACTTTTCGAAAGAGGAAATGAATTTCGCTCTTAAGTAATCAAAAGAATTGTTGCCAAGCTACATTTTATGAAGTCGATTATGATAATGGACAGAATTTAAAAAGTATATATCTTTATAGCAAGAAGGTTAAAACGCGATATCATTTACATGCAGTTAATATATTAACTAGCACTTACAGCATCCTTACATTTGTTTATTTCCTGCATCAAAGTGAGAAATTGTAAACACACACTAAAACAAAGGATAAAGGCCTGGATTCAGTTATTGCAACCAAAATGGCAGAAATTAATATTTTGTCGTTTAGAACAGCAGATCCGAACCTTTATTTCATCCTTAACCCCGTGATTAGTCCTTTAATATTTGAGTGCACTCTACTCTCTTGCCGCGCGGGGGGCCCCGTGGGGCGAGGGAATAAGAAAAATAATGAATTTTTTTTTTTTTTCCTTTTTTCAATAGTGCTACGGATCTCTTCCCGCTGCTTGCTAACCCTTAGAAGAATTGCGTAGCAATCTTTCTAGATTTGCTATGTAATTCTTCTAAGGTATGCTTCTGCTGACTTTTCTCGCTACATTGTGGACACTGTGCATTCCAGCAAAAAACATTTACGGTTGAGCTTATTAGATCTTCTTTTGATGCTTAACTTAATAAGCCCAAGATAAATTTGTTCGCCTTGAAGAACATGTTTCTTGATTTTGTAAACATTTAGAAGACAAATTGAATATTCACATGAAACGAATAAAGAAAATTTTCAAACTGCAAAATAAATGGTAAAATAAGAGTTTCAAGGTATATAAAGATAATCCTAAAAACAAATCGGTAAGACATAAAAACGTGGTGCTGTATCATCGCCAAGCTCGGCATAATCGCGTCAACAGTTAAAAAGATCGTCTAAAGGAAAAAAAATAATCTTTCAGGATTACAACATTTGGCAAATAATTGCCAAAAACGGAAATTCTGTTTTGGCTACCGTATCGCATTTTTTAAGACTGGAATGCAAGGATATTTCTCCTTTTTTATGAACGCCTTTCAAAACTTTCTTCATTTGATTCATTTACACGTTGAAATCTCTTTCACTGTTTCTATAATATATAACAGCACGGTTGAGATTCACGATTAATTAATTGCAAAAAATATTCAAACTAAATGCACACATTCATTTACAGTTGAAAAGTAAAATCACGTGACCCATCAATTCCTATAGATGTTTCCAAATCATGCAACTAAATACTTTGTTTATTTGTGAGCAGAACAAGAGAAATAGATTAATTCCACGCCCTAACAAAAGAAAACAGTTTTGAAATAATTTTGTATTAGAATGTGAAGAAAGTTAGCTATTACTTATCGTGATAATCAAGTATTAAACAATTCAATGCAATTCTTCAGGGGAATTTTAAAAAATTAGGTTCCAATCGAGACGGATATAATCTCATGTCTGGATATGCGTCAAGATTAATGTGATATTTGTTATTAATATTCACCATAACGTTCTTCCCTCAAGCTCTGTCTGCATGAAAGGTATTAAATAATCAAGTTCTTGGTACTTTTCTTTCACTACTACTCAGTAAGCATTTGAACTTGCATAACTTTCACTTTTCTCACGAAACTGAAGAATTTAGAATTCTGCTTTTTTGTAAAAAAAAAATTTAATCCATTGTACTTTGTGTTTTCAACCATTACCAATATTACTTTGTAGAACCCAATTCGTCGGAACTTTCTGTGGAAGAAATGACAACGCAACGATTGTATTTTTTCAACGTTGCCTGTCAACAGGAGACGTTGGAAATGTGGAGCTTATTTATGTTTACATCCCGTATTTAAGCAACATGAGGGTTATTTTGGGACCGACTCGCAATTTAGAACCGTGGTAAGATGACAAGGGCGAAACCGGATCCGGCAATTCCTCTCCAAACTTCCGCGCTTCACTAGCGGGAGGGCATTTGGTCACAACGTGTGACTGAATATACGAAAGTCCCTACACTCGATGGAATTCTAGTAGAATCCGGTTTCGAACCTGCAAGCCTCCGGCCTACGCCTTATCGATAGGCCACCGTGACCAGCGGAATTCAACGTTGCTAAGTTTGAGATGAAATTGCAAACATATTTTGTAAAAAAAAATTCCTTTTCATGTTTAATTAAAAATCTTCTGTCTGCACTAAGTGTTTTACGGCAAGATTCGACACAATTCCTTTCCGAATACCTCACTAGTCCGCAGCGCACCCCTCAATCCTACTCGTTCCACAGGTTGGGAATCTATGGTCTAGAACAATAATTAAAACGCTGTTAATAAAAATTTGTCACCCATTGACAGTAAAAAAGTAATGACAAAGGAATTGTAAAATAAATGATATAGTGTAATATTTATATTGCAGAATTACAATATTCAAAATGCTTATACAAGTCATGTTCCGTCGTCTTCATATGACCACGGTTAAAAAATTATAAGGTCCGTCCCAAAATGGACCTCGCATTGCATCAACGGAGCATTAATTTTTTTAATATAAACCAATTTCAGGTTTATTTATTTGTAACTAAGTTTCCGACAGTGGCGGCGATTGGGTGAAAACAGTGAGGGGGTAAAAAAATTTACTGACATCTAAAAGTACCCGAGAGTGTGGGGGTAAACAACAAAATTTAAAAATCTTGTTACAAAATTAGCTATCTTTCCCAAATTCTATTGCTTTTTTTTATGATTCCTAGTTTTAAACAGCTGAAAAGAAATAAAAATTTAATTTTCCCCATAAAAGTAGGGGGTGACTTCAATCTCGCTCCCCTTACTTGCCGCCACTGGTTTCCGTTGGCAATTTCTTTGTCACCAGTCTTAGTATTTTTGAAAAAGTCAAAGAGGAAATCATGAGAGAAATCTGATAGATTTATTATTTGAAATAAATTTATCATGCGATTTCTTACTTCCTGGTTAGGTGTAAGACTAGATGATCTGCTTAAGTCTTATTTCTTTGTCTTATAATTTTGTTTGCATTGTAAAGATGACTAGGTCAGGAATTTTTTTTTTAAATACGAGTGTGAATTCCTCTTTTGTGGTTGATATTAGTGGTTCTGGTAACGAAGGACTTCTCTAAATCTTTTGGGGGATTTTTCGGTAAATTATTGAACCTGAATTTGATCAAACGAAGAATATCTTGAGATAAGACACCAAACTCAATATTTTTTTCGAAATTACGATGGATTGCGAGATTTTCCTTATTAAATAATTGAGAAGAAACTATCAATTTTCGGATGCTACATTGTGACTTTATCGAATATTTAACGGACTTTTTACTCCGATTTATTGAAAGATTTTGACGCCTGTTTCATATTCTTCAGAATGCACCTGAAGATTGAACATACATTAAAACATAGCGCATGTATCTATGAAAGATTCTTAACTCTTATTTCTTTACTCTCGTTTATTTTTCCCAGAATAGCAAATAATAAAATTTAATTAGCCAAATATCAGACACCATATACAGGAAATATATCTACAACTTCCATACTCCGTTACAGGAAAATTGTTTGCTCTAAAGATGTTCCATGTTTGATAGAACAAAATATGTATTTAAACAAGCACTAGTACGTTATTTTTGATAAAACGAATTTTAAGAACCGTATAAAGAAACAAGTACTTATAAAATTTCTAATTTCTTTTGAAAAAGATGCAATTTAGGTTTACTTGATCTTATAGCTTTCTCGGCGTAATATTTTTAATATTTCTTTTTAATTACAAAAACAAATCCCTGATCGCTTTGTCGTTGATTGTTGAGAAATGGGCGATAACATCATCCATTTTTCCTAAATTTATTTTAGATAAAATTTCTTTTTCTCATGGTCACAACTGATATCAGTAGGGTTGTTTTTTGTCAGACTCCAAATTAGCGCCGGAAAGGATCCTCTTGAACGGACAGGACAACCCTGGTAGAGGCTGAAGTTTTCTTTATTCCTCCCATTGCGAAAAAAATGACGAATTTTACCCGATTTCCGATGTTGTTTCCGAGTGAATAACTTTTTTCCCTTCCTTTTCTCTCAATTAAATGTCCAAGATCAGACAGATGAACGGAATGTAATTCATTGAAGTTGAAATGGCTGTCAACTTGACCGCCGTCTAAGTGGTCGTGGTCGTCGATAGAGGTCAGTTCAGCATTATTTCTATGGGCCAAAAATTGCGAAACAAAAGGGATTGTTAAGTGTGATGGCTACTAAAAGAGTTTTGCTGTATTAAGGAAGTTTTTTTCCGTATAATTCTTTTAAAATATATTAGTATTTGTAAAAATTATAATATAGAATATTTATATAATAAGCCAGCGGGAGTGATCTCCCTTAAGCTTTCTTTTATACTCTATAACAAGGAGAAAAAATAAAGCATTCGACAGTAAAACACAACAAACGTCTCTTACACAGGTGGAAAAAATTAAACAAGACTACATCCCCACGATTTTCTCTTGTGCGCGCCAAGACGAAAAGCAGGTACTCGCCATTGCGGAATATGGCCTTGCGCAAGACAAAGAAAGTTGAATATGCAATTTTAAAGTCTTTTTTCAATCTATTGAAACGAAAATTGGGCACGGATCTACAATTAATGCTGACAGAATTTTAATTTATCTAAGTCACAGGGTTTAGAATTTATCTTATTCACAATGGGGAAACTTCAGCATTTTTTAAAAGCACGTGAAAGTCATCCGCAGTTATAGAAAAAATCATTCTAATTTCAAATATGCAAGTGAAATTTTACATAAAATTTATTTACTTAAATATTGAGAGCGAAAGATGCACTGAAATAGCAGGAATCGTGATGAAATCCGAAACGCACTCTCATTGGCCGAGTAGATTTTGACGTCAAAGTTTCCTGCCTTCGCATATTTCTCTTTTGTT
This sequence comes from Araneus ventricosus, assembly GCA_013235015.1. Lineage (NCBI taxonomy): Eukaryota > Metazoa > Arthropoda > Arachnida > Araneae > Araneidae > Araneus > Araneus ventricosus. The sequence continues at coordinate 20,043 of BGPR01017497.1, read as the reverse complement.
ACTTTTGTGCCCTTCTTTGAATCAAGGCGTTTGTACCAGCTAACATTTTAAAAGTGAAGTTTTTTGGCTTTTCTACTATTCAACGTTCAATTTCACAATGGATATTGGTTTTGTACAAGGTAAATCGGATAATTTGCCAAGGATTAATTCTACAATGATGGCAATGTATTTCAAGAAAAATTCCGATTTTATGGTGGCTGAGATACGAGGAATAAAAGCACAACGGTAAAATTTCTCCTTTTTTGTCTTCTAATCCTCCTCAATGAAACAACCTAAAACAAAAAATAAAATAAAATGCTGAACTTAGCTGGAAAAAACCCTGTCATAACTCAGAATCCAAACAGTATTCCATGGTGTGTATACTAATTTGTAAATAGAAAAAGTGCTTAAAAAAAGAATAAAAAACAGAACCGACGAAACAAAATTAATTCTAGCTTAACTTCTTTTTAATGTTAACAGAATTCGGCATAAAAAAAAGAAAGGAAATCTTTAAACTCCCATAAAAATCCACTGAAAATGAAGAAATAAATTAATTCTAGTAATGCTATTAAATCATCAGTACCCCGTGTGTATGAATCAGCATAAATTTTAAAAAGTGCAGGTTCCAGGGCAGTGCTAGTTCACAGTGACCAGAATATTCATACTCAAAGTCCATGTCGCCGTAACTGCAGGATTTCCTTAAGGGTCGATAGGATTTACCCCAGACTTTGTTGATTGGTTGTTTGAAGGGACACTTTGAAAGTTTTGTGAACATTTCAATACTTTTCTCTTGCGAGTAGAAATTAGATATATCAGTTATATTGGGTGAAGACATTGCAAACAACTTGACGACTTGAGCGATCGATTTATAATGAAACATCTCTTTCACAAACACTCACATGGTGTTGCTATCTTTGGATTACGATGAGTTATCTGTTTACTTAAAAGATAGCCACTTTTGACAACATTTCACATTCCGAAACATCGATTGTATTCTGAAACACTCATTAATTTCACAAACGAAACCCTGTGAATGAGGTTTGTTGGAAGCTGTCTGCAAAGTTTTTGTCAAGTCCATAACGTTTCAGTTCTTTACGTTGTGTCCCTTGAATATCAATTTTCCGTTAGAAGTCCAATGCATCATCTCTTGAGAATTTTTTAAACAATTCAATATATTTCGAGAGTCGAATTTCAAGTTTTAAGGGTTGATTCTAAAATCAGATTTTCAATTAAATCTTTCTTTTCAACTAAATCACGCTTTTTAACTAAATTTTGCTTTTCTTCTTCCGTATGTTGAGCTGATACAGGTTCGGGCATAGTTTCTTGAACTCCATTATTATGATCTTGAATGTTTAATCTCTTCTGTAGAACTTGCATATATAACTTGACTTTTTCGTCATCTAATACCCTCCTATTCTTTAGAATGACACTCATTTCTCGATCGAGTTCAGAGAGAGTGTCTTCGGTTGGTACATGTTTAGAGATTTCATCATTAGGAACCAAAATGTATTTTTTTCGTGTATTCCATCTTTTCTAATGAATGAGAGATGTTAATACACTTAATGCTGCAGTTAATAAAACAGACGTAGGTCATCTGCGAATTTTTAAAGATTTCTGTTAAAAAGAAACGCATCGTGTTGATACATAAAGATGGTTTTCTAAGCATTAATTAGAAAGAAACCTGAGCTGACTAGCTGATTTCATTACTGAACGTTTCAGCAAATATATTGTTTCCAACAAATTAAATGACATTCATAGGAATTCCTAACCAGTAAATAGAAATCAAAAGCGTCTCAAAATACTGAAGATTCTCGCAAAGTTTCATTAAATTCACAAACGGAATTTTAAATATTTAACAGAAATGTTAATTAAAAATTATAATAAGTAATTGAAATTAATAATTAAAATTATTATCAATATAGTTAATTATCTAATTATAATTATTAACCAAAATCATTCATTAAAATTATTATCAATATAATTATTTAATCATCTAATTAAAATTATAATGTTATTAATTATGATTCATAATTATTTTAAAATACAAATTCAATAATAAAGACATTATTATTAAAGTAATTATGGTCAATAAATCAATTTACGTTTCGGACCAAATCCGCGGATCCTCAGTCGGACTCGGATCCGTGGAACCGAGTCCACGAAAGGAACGAATCCGACAAATCACTAATACGCAAGTTGGACGATATAATTTAAACTTATAATTGGCCCACAGAGAAGGAGAATCAAAGGTCTCAAGCCCATAGACCCTAATGGCAACTTTTTTAACATTGAACATCACATAGACAGTACGCCATCTAACGCGAACTAGGGAACTAACCAGGATACGTCAACGTGACGTCACTGCGACTCAATTAGAAACGAAACCAATACTTATCATCATGACAACGATGTAAACAATTATTAAAGTATTTATTGTATTTTTAACTCATTTTTCGACGATTATTAAATTTAAGAACATCTAATTCCCTTTGATACATTGTTAATTTGACAACCTAAATCGTGAAATTTTAAAATAGTGGGTTTTTTCCTCATTAAACTCACCTATTGTTTAATACAGAAATTAAAAATAAATATGGAAAAATAAAAAAAAATTATTCGTCTCTTGTAGAGTACCAATAATTTAAAACATATGGATGTATAATTTAAGAATTATAAAGTATTTTTCAAATTATTAAATTTCGTTTTTTCTTTATCATAATTTTTATATTAGATCATCTATCCTATTAAAATTCGAAGGTAAACAAACGTATGTATGTCCTTCTATCTTCTCACGAACCGCCAAATGGAGAATCGAGCGGAAAGTACCAAAAGATGGGGAATAATTCAAGGAATCCATTTCGGCCATTTAAATATCGAAATTTTAATTAGTGAAAAAGATATTAATTAAAAACTAATTTACAACAATACTTTTCATTGTTTCGGATACTTTATAATAATATTTTTCATTGTTACAGCGCAATTCAAAATTTATTTTATCGTTGAAGTCGTTTACTTTAAAGAACATTGTTACAACAACAATAAAAAAGTGACGCTGACAGAAATTAAAAAAATGTATTGTTGCAATATGGAAACCTGAACAATGCAACAAGTCAATGTGGATAGAGTTTTGTGTGGGTTTTGGTAATTGATATAAAGAAACAGGGAAAATTAAATCGCTCTTATAGGGTTTTTACTAAAACTATTGTTTTCTATGAGGTTTCACTTTTAGATTTCATGTACTCAGGGCATCTTGCTTCATGTGTATATAAACTGGAGGTGGGCATATGAAAAAATACGGATTCCGATCAACGCTGGGTTATCTCATTCCTTCTGTACTAAAGTCAGACAAAAAATAATTCCGGAATCGTAATTTTACAAAATAAAGATTATTTTTGCGATTTTTAAAAGTATATTTTGAAGCCTTTACGCGGACGGAATGATTGAACCGCTCTTTTCTCCTTATTTATTTAGGAGAGAATGTTGGGCATGTGTTACATGACCTCACTTTTTCTCTCCCTCAAGGAATGACGCATTATTCCAGATAGCCCGTGCAACGCCGGGTCATGTAACTAGTCTATCCTATTAAAATTCGAAGGTAAACAAACGTATGTATGTATGTCCTTCTATCTTCTCACGAACCGCCGAACGCAGAAGCACGCGGAATAATCCAAGGAATCCATTTCGGCCATTTAAATTCCGAAATTACAATTAGTAAAAAAGATATTAATTAAAAACTAATTCACAACAATACTTTTCATTGTTTCGGATACTTTATAACAATACTTTTCATTGTTACAGCGCAATTCAAAATATTTTTTATTGTTGAAGTTGTTTACTTTAAAGAACATTGTTACAATAACAATAAAAAAGTGACGCTGACAGAAATAAAAAATGTATTGTTGGAAGTGTATAAATTCTTTTTTTATCCCGTGATATAACGTCAAGCAGAATCATTTTAACGAATTTACAGGCGTGTTTTGTTTCTGTAAAGTTATGCGCCGAAAGATGTAGATTAGTTATGTTAGTGATTTTGATCATTATTCATTGATTTGATCAAGTTTAAATATTTCTGGTAGCTGCTATCTTAAGCTGATATTTGGAAGTTACTATTTTTGCCTTGTTCAATTCTCGCTTTTTCCGATGCCTAAAAGAAAAAAAAGGAGTTACACGGGATGCTGCCCGTAGACAGCAGGCAATTAGAAAACGTGAAAAGAGAGTTGCTGAAACTGACGAAGAAAGAAACCGCCGATTGCAACTATGGCACAACGTGGCCCGAAGAGAAGAGCGGAAGATACAGAAGAACAAAGAAATAGCCGATTGTCACACAGTATTTCTTTTTTAAAGAGCTTATGTGTTTGGATTCATTAATATCGGGAAAAAATTATTTTCTTTCCTTTTTTGTATTAAGGTGTTTAACTTCGTAACGTTTGTTGGGGAAAGTAAGTGACAGTTTTTGTTGAGAAAAACAGAGGAGGGCCATATGAAAATATATGGACCCCGAAGCCTCACATGACCTCGCTTCTCTCCGCCCGGGAATATCCCATTATTAGAGATAACCCGTGCAACGCTGGGCCATACAGCTAGACTAGAATTAGATAGACCAGAGATTCCCAACCTGTGGTACGCATTCCCCTGGGGTTACGCAAAGGACCATTTGGGGGTACGCGAAATAAAGTTGTTAATGGCGGAAACAAAAAAACATAAGGGATTAAAAAAGTTATAGAACTTTGTTTCTCCAAGTCCCTTGGTATTTAATAACTAAACCACTTGAATAGTTGATTAATACGGAGTGTAATTATTAGCAATCCTTATAAGTTAATGCAAAATTATTACAATACTGATTTCATTTGTTTTGGCGTTAAACTAATACTCTTGTAAAAATGCAATGAAAAATAAAATAAGTCGAGCAGATGTTTTCCAGGCAAATGTCAAATCCGAGTTATTTAACTTTTAAGCTATTCTAAGCCCTTATAATTATTGATAAAAACTTCTTAGCATAGACGGTGGGGGAGGATATGTCAAAAATTAATCAGGAGGTGCGCGAGGGAATAAAGGTTGGGAACCTCCGAGATATACCTTTCATTTCGCTAAGACACGGAATAATTTTTTTTTACAAAATAACAAATCTTTTTGTATTTTTTTTAAATAGTCCATTTTGATACGTTTTCGTGGGCGGAATGTTTGAACAGCTCTTTTCGCCTTATTTATTTAAGAGAGAATATTGGGCATGTGTCACGTTACCTCACTTCTTTCCGTCAGGGAATGATGCATTATGCGAGATAGCCCGTGCAACGCCGGGCCACACAGCTAGTATATTTAAAAATAATGCAGGAAATAAATTTTTCTTAATAAAGTTAATATACTATCTCTTTTAGAAAACATTAACACTTCAAAAATAAATTAAATTTTCTTTCTTATTCAAGATAGAATGTAATTTCCATAAAGAAAATTTAATTGCGATATTTTTTTAACTCTGCAGGAAATTCATTTTTAAAATTCTGTTAATATTATACTATTTCTTTTAAAATATATTAAAACTTCACCAAAAAATGAATTTTTAATAACATAATACAAAAATTGATAAAATGCAATTTCTATACAATAAAATTCATTTTTGAAGTTTATTTTTCTGAATTTTTCCAACCCTAACAACAAATTGTCTTGCTAAGTTATTATAATAAATATTTAATAGTCAAAATAATGTCACATTTTTTTATTGAACCAACATAATAAATTTCAAAACATTGCAACTGCACAACATTTCTAACAAACATTGACTAGAAACCAAAGTGATTTGTTGCGTATAGTTTAAAAACATTCAATATAAGAGAGTGTAATAAAATAAACCAAGAGTTGAACATAATTGAATGGTCATTGTACATAAGGTGGTCCTAGGTCATGATTTTAAACTCCCGACACACTACGCTCATACTGTCCAGCATAGTGAAAATTTTATTATGAAATTATAATTTTTTATTAAACAGTATAAACAAATTTTCCCTTTATTGGAATAACATTTGCAAGTTTATCTATAACAGGAACATCAAGAATTAAAAGCGTAAAACATATTTCAATTATTTCTGAACTTGCATTTCAGATTATTGTTCATCATTTAGGCATGTTTAATCATCATTTAACAAAAGAAGAAATTAAAAAAAAACTCATGCCTCCTCTTTGTGTTCTGGATTAGAAAAAATAAATATATATTAACTTTAATTAAAACAATGAAAATAAGTTAAAATCAGACAAAAAAACATCCATGCAAATTGATGAAAAATTATAACAAATAAGTAATTTTAAAGGGAAACGCAATTCATTGGGGCTGCAAGCCCCACAACTTGCGTGTTTTGATGCATGACAGACATGACGGGGATGATTTTCACTTGTTGAGATAACAATGCGATGATGCGGTTTCCGAAGGAAAGATGGGTGTGGAAGTGCGGGAACACAATGGTCATCTCAAGGGGTGTCAGGGTTCAAATGGTTGCAGGTCTTAACTAGTTATGTTGCAATATGGATCTTCCGAGGTAAGGTGAAAGTGACAGAGAAGCCATAAAGCAGTGAAATGGAGTACCATAAACAAGAGGTTTTTTAAAATTAAATTATTTATTATTTTTCATTTTATTATTTTTCTTTATATTAAATTAAAGTTAATGGTCGAGATTAAAAACTACCAGAAAATTTAACCATGGAAGGAGTTTAGAGAATGAGAGAGTATCTCGGCCCCTTTCTATTGCAGGGGTCTGTTGGATCATAAATTGGGATTTTAGCAATGGAAGCATTACGTACTTTCAAGAGGTCAGCATAGAATTTATCAGAGTTTTCGAATAAATTTGGTGAGAGAGGGGATTTTTAATGCAGTTCTAAATTTCTTCATTTCTATGGTACCATCCAGCATTACCAATCGTTCGTAAAGTCTTATTTTCCAGAGCCTGTATTTGGGTTAAGTTTGATTTTGAGGTACAACCCCATATAGGGCTTGCATAAGCTAGAATTGGACGAAGATGAGCTATATAAATCAACACCTTGTTGTCGATGAATAGACTGGAGTTTCTGCATATTAGCGAATATTGGGCGGGAAGGGCTTTATTAAATTTTTCTCTGGCATGATTAGTGTGAGATTTGAAAGTGAAGTTTTCGTCTAAGATAACTCCGAAGTATTTAACCTCATTTTTCCAGTCAACTGGAGTATCATAAATATTAATTTTTGGACAATCATTCTTTTGCTTAAAAAATAGAATCGCTTCCGTCTTATCTACATTTAACATTATTTTCCAACGAAAGAGCCAAGTTTCCAATTTAGTGAGGTAACTTTGGAGGGGGGTGAGTGCTTTACTAGGCGTTTTTCCTTGTGCAAGTAGGGCCGTATCGTCAGCGTACATGCTGATTACGATATTTCTCTGCCGGGGGATGTCGTTCATATACAGAAGAAAAATTTGGGGGCTAAAATCCCCCCTGTGGCACACCTGCATTAAATTTTCTGGGAGAGGAATCGGTGTTCTTGACAATTACAGTGAAGTATCTATCTGTTAGATAGGAGTGAATAATTTCGATGATGTATCTGGGGAATTTATATGCAATTAATTTGTGGATGAGGCCTTGAGTCCATATTTTGTCGAAAGCCTTAGCTATATCGAGAAAAATGGCAGCTGTCGCTAGCTTGGATTTTTTCCCCTCATGGATGTGTTCAACAACCCAAAGAAGTTGGTGCGTTGTAGAAAGCTGGGCAGTAAAGCCAAATTGCTGTGGGATTGGGATTCTCATTTTATTAGCATGCTTCATATATCTATTTAGGATTAGCTTTTCTCCGAGTTTACTGAGTGTTGGTAAAAGTGAGATAGGCCTGTAGCTAACTGGTTGAGTTGGATCATTTCCTGGCTTAGTGATAAGTATAATTGCGGTTTTCCAACATCTAGGAAAATATCTAAGTTTTAGCATTAGGTTAAAGATATCAGTCAATTTTAAGATAATTTTAAGGGGGAGGTTTCTGAGCATTTTATTAGTGATCGAGTCAATTCCCGGGCCTTTTTTTATTTTAGTTCGTTTAATGAAATCAATTATTTCTGAGGGACGGACCTTTTTAAATTTTACAGGCAGAGTATATTGCTGGAAAATTTCGATAGAATTTTGAATAGTTTTCTCAGTATTGGGGTGCTTGAGATCATTTAAGGTAAATTGACTCTCAAAATGAGTGGCAATCACTTCTGCTTTTTCTGAATCAGTGTACGCTAGCACATTTGCTAGCGGATTAGATAGTTGAGATATTATTGAGCGCTTATTTTTGAGACTTTTGGTCCTTTTCCAAAGGGCGCAATCGTAAACATTTAGCTGGCTGTTTTGTGCAGCGTAGGTACTTTGATTGAATTCATCAATGGCTCTTCTGAACCTAATTTGCACTCTATTGTATTGATTTTTGGAGGTGGGATTCCTGTTGCTCTGCCAGAACCTCTTTTTTCTGTTTCTCTAAGTTTTTAATTTACTAATGTACGGCGGAAGATATAATTCTTCATGTTCTTTCAGCGGTCTAGAGCTACTGTTATACGCATTGGTAATATTTTCAGTCAATTTGCTAATTTCATTATCTAATTCATCATTATTCGAGATAGACGGGATAAGGAGTTTAACCTTAGAATTTAAGTGGGTTTTAAAATTGTCCCAATTAGTGGAAACTTTTCGCCTGTTTTTAAATAAGGGGACAATATTGAAGTCGAACTTTAGCATAACTGTATTATGATCCGAGGAGAGTTCAGCTAATGAATCAATTTCATAAATATACGAGAAATTTTTTAATAAAACTAAGTCGATAATCGTAGCCGAACTAGGTCAATATCGGGTTGGTGTAGGAGGTGTAAGAATTTCAAGATTATTGCATTGAGCAAAGTGTACTAGCGCATTACCAGTGAAGTTTTTCTTCCTGCTATTCCAGTTCGTATGGTTGGCATTAAAGTCCCCGCACATGATCACACTATTATTAAGATTCAGAATTTTGTTTACATCATTCAGAAAATTTCTGTTTGGTTTGCACGGTACATAGACAGAGGCAATAATAAGCGGAAGTTGATTAGGTAAGGTAACTTTCACAATAGTATTAGAAATGTAATCAATGTTGGAAATAAATAATTCAACATGATAAAGGGAGTTTTTGATGAAAATTCCTGTTCCATCTGAGGGGTGTGCCTGCGGACCGTCTTGTCTGTAGAACAGATATCCGGGGAGGTAGGGATTCGAGTTCTTTTTAAGTTTCGTTTCCTGGACTAAGAGAAGGTCTGGAAATTTTTCATCGATAAATGTGCGCAAGTCATGCATTTTATTATTCAGCCCATTCGCATTCCAATAACAAATACAGAGTCCTTGGGACGCGAATTAAGAGGAAGCGGGGTTTGTTAGTGAGGGGAAATACTTGAGAACTGAGTGGAGTTTATCTACATCATCATTTTGATTGCGTAAGCTTTGCGCTAATAATTTTAAATTGGAACCATTGAACAGTCTATTGACTTCTTTTATGACATAAAGTAAGACATCCAAATCAGATTGAATATTTTAAGGATCAATTTTGCCAATTGAGAAGTTTCCTTAAGATCCCCGCGAGTAGGCTTATCATTATTAGGAATCGCCCTGTCGTTAATATTGCTGTTTGCTATTCGAGCATATGGGATTTTCGGATCGACTTTTCTATAATTGGATCGAATTAGATTTTTCTTGCTTTTAGGGACTTTTTCGCAACCGCGGTAAGAGGCGACATGACCCTCTTTGTTGCAATTTATACAGACAGGGATATCTTTTTTGGAAACATCGCATTCTCTTAGGGCGTGTTCGCCCCCGCATCTGATGCAGCGGGCTCTAAATTCACAATTAGCTGAACTGTGGTGCCAGAAGCCGCACTTAAAACGCTGGAGGCTTCAGATTTTCTCTCAAATTTCTCTATCTTAATTCTGAGGGTAGAGTAGGGATCGCAAAGTCCATATATCCTTATTTTCTTCAGCAATACTTGGAAGGTTACTTGAAATAACGGGAGGGGTTGTTTAGTCCTGAGAGCAGAGTTAGTTGTATCACTTTGTCTACCTCAAATTTTCCCTCAGTTACGAGCATATTTGATACTATCGGTACTAGTGTCCTGGGGAATCTCTAATTACAATTTTAATCGGTCGATTAGACCGAGGGTAATGACAAAGCAATCCATTTGATTAGCTTTATGAGAATTTAGTTACACTTCGACATGATTCATCATTTTGAGTGAATAATTTTATATAAAAGACAGCTTAGTTTGGAGTCCACTGGGCCCCATTCTGGTGATCACCAGATCTAAAACAAAGTTATCGTTGCGCACTTAAGCATAATAGGAAAAGTTTTGGCAGGATTTCCAGTAATCTATCACTCTCATCATCAGTAAATCCCGGAAACGATTTTCGCTACATAGTGACGCCGTCATCATTGTTAGATTTAACATTGAATTTGGCAGTATGCCGGTTATCAGAATTGAAATCATTATCATTACAGTTACGTGCAGTGTTACATACTCATTCACATTATCATTTAAACTCGACTTATCATTAGCATTAGAATTCATTAATATTTTTCAGATACACTGTATTTTTCATAATTAGCACTAGTAGCCATTAACATTACAGATACACTAGATTTTTTCATCTTAGCACTAGAATCAGCAAATTATCTATTTCTAATTCCACGTCTATTGCGCAGGATAAATTTTCTGAGAATTAGGTCTATGGTACTTGTGTGTGCAATTCACTAACGGGCATTCGCCAAATTCACTTACCCTGGTTGCAACGCAGAGGTTCCAGGTGTATTCCACTTCTAGCTGGGCTCCAGATCCAGCGCCAATAAGTAGGGCATCGCATCTTGGTTCTGACGACTGTAATCTTTTCTTTATATGCCGCTCCATCACACCGTCGGGGAATGTCGTAGCTGGTAGCACCGCTTTACTTAACTCATCATCAGCTGGTGACGTTATTCTAGGCCCAATTACTGAATACCATTTTGTGGACATCGACGTTAAGATATTAACCGATGCTTGCCAATCTGCCGTAGAGATTTCTTCCATCGCTACAGGTACGGGCAGGACTTGCTCAGGATCATTCTCTATAAACTCTTCCATACAAGAGTCCTGAATAGAGCTCTTTGCGTTCAGTAAGTCACGAAAGAGAAAAAACGTACAGTTCAAGCAACCAGGGCATGAGCAAGTAGAAGCCGGGTGATAACTGACGACTGTATCCTACCTCCGTATAAAGGATAGCTAGGCCCATATAATTTTTTGTATTGTTCATGAATGATATCCCACAGGTCAGAAATATTATGCTCAGCTTTTACGCCGTGATACGGCCATAATCTCGCAAGGTAAAATCCCTGATAAAAGTAATACCCTTCAAAACTACCTCAAAAAACTAGAAGCATGGCTTGTGAGAAGGAAGAATTAAGCTATAAATGTTGGCAAGACAGAGGCAATTCTCTTTAACAAAAAGAATGACTGGCCAAAGGAGTGAAGGTCTATGGCACCCCAATCGAATGGAAAAAAAGTGAAATATTTGGGGGTTGTTCTGGATAAGCAACTGAACTTCCGAGCCCATACTAGCCTGATTAAGGAAAAATATAACAAAGCATTCGCGCCCAATACTCTTTAATCTGTAGGAACTCTGGTCTAAATCTAAAAGGCAAGATTGCAGTCTATTTAGTAATACTCCAGACCAATTCACACTTATGCGAGTCCCATTTGGGCCTGCACTGCTTAAGAAATAACGCGAAACATTTAGGTGCTTGAAAACAAAACCTAAGAATGATTGCAAACGCCAGGTGGTACCATCGAAATATTGATACGAAATGCATTAAACTCCCCTCCCTTCAGCAGTTCATTCAAAACCTGCTAAAATTTCTATGGAAAACGCAGATATCAATAGCCTGACAAAATTCTGCTTATGATCATAATGATAAACAAGTCGTAAGAAATCAAGAATGACTATCTCACTCTGATTTCCCCACTGTTGTGCAATCCTTTCATTAACCTTTTTTCTGCCTTATATAATCTTTCACAACTTTCTAATCTCCTATTATATTCTTTTAAAATTATTATTATTTTATTATTTTAAATATGTTTTATTTATATTGGTTTGAAACTTTTATTGATTTAATTTATATCTAAAATTTACAGTCTTCATCACACTGGTTTATGCATTTTGATCGTCAGGTCTAGTTTTCATTTTCCACTTAAGCCCTAATGTATTAGATTTTCAGATGGGTGGGGCCTGCGGCCCTGAGGAGCTAAGGGAAACCACCGTAATTATAACCCTATTCACATTCGTTTGTTGTATGACATTGGCCGCATTTTAAACATCCTGGGGGTCATATTGCTTAATTCTGCCGTATGATTCAGCGATTACATTTGAAACATTGAATCATACAACAAACGAATGTGAAATTAAGTAAAGAGAATCAGAAACCTATTTGCATTCATTTCAACCAAGTTGGCTATGTAATGACTTGCCTATAGAGTCTGTATGCAGAATTCCCCCCAAACTAACTAGAGCTCAGAAATAACTTTGACTCAAATAAGTACCTAGTTAATGAAATATCTGATATGCACAGAAAGCAAAAGCACAACTAGAGCTAATACCAGGATTCCTGAGCAACAGATGGCGCCAAAGGCATAGACCAAATATATTGTGTTTCATAAATTTATGAGCTCTACCTGTTCTTATGAAGAGGATAATGGTATTCAAAGGTACACAACATGGTACAAAGTTTTCGGAATTTCCCATTTAAAAAGCAGGAATCCACAGATAGTACACAGAAGAAAACAAATGCATAAAAATTTAGCACAATAATAAATTCTAAGCTAAATAAATCAAGAAAAAATAATAAATAAGCTTGTCTCTATGGCATAGAACCACAGAAGCCAGCCACGATCAACTTCCGCGAGCAATATGGCGTTCAGTTTCAGTTATGGTTTCGGTTTTAGTTCTCTAAGTTCACGTGTGAGGGCGCTGAAGAAACTGCGGGTAAGACCTCTGATTCTTTTTCTCTGGCTTATATGGTCATAGCAGCTACAACAAACTCCTTTCCCATATTCGCCACATGGGGCGCTGCGGTCCAGTGTAAAGCTCAAAATCCATTGTATTAAGTTCACAATCAAAAGACACAAGTAAAATATTACTACTACCGTTATTCAAATGAGCCATTATGCAAATTTACGCAAATGGCTTTTTATAAAACAAGCCATTTAAAGAACTTGAGTACAACTTAGATTGGATGGCTATGAGTTTTGAGTGACTAAGACACTTTTACTCAGAATGAATGCTAAGAGATTTAGAGGAACATAGACTTCTGTGGTAAAATCAGATGGGGTACGTGAAGATAAAAGCCTGTCAGGCAAATGGGGAATGGGCTGGAAGAGGAAATGGAATTCAAGTGCAACGATGGGAGAATAAGGTATGATGCAGCGGGGCAAGGTAGCATGTGCGAACTATGGAGGCTTAAGAGGGGTGGACCATTTGTAGTGGCATAAGGAAAGGCATATTTTCCATTATGGGTATAATTGAGTTGATCCAGGACAGTAGGGTTGGTGTGGTTTACAAGTTTTTTGGAAGAAGTTCTGGAGAGTTCTTTAATAAATTCTTCTATAGTTTGAATTTTCAGGTCGTTGTGGATGACGCTGTTTCGAACGTACCAGGGGAACGTGACTATGATTCTAAGGATTTGTTTTGTTTAGGAGGATTTGTGCTTTTACGGTTGGAAAATGCTGCAGGAGGAGCCCCAAATTTGCGCCGCATACATGAGAATAGGTCTCAGAACTTGTTTAGAAGAAGTAGCAACTTGTTTTTCTAGTGTAGAGTGGAGATCTTCTTCCAATAAGTGGATGAGCAGGGTGAACTTTGTGGCCCAGAACTTCTCTGTGTTGTATTTAAGATGGCTTCTGAAGGTGAGCTTGTCGTCTAAAGATTAGCCAAAGGTACTTGACCTCTTTGTCCCAAGTAAGATCTTCATCAAGAACGAGAGGAAGTATTTAGTTCTTTCCTGGATGTACCTTTGGAACAGCGATGACTGCTGGGTTTTTTTTGTCTGTGTTGGTGGCAACACGCCAGCGATACACCATTTCTCAATGTTATTTAGGCCTTTCTGAAGTGTGTGGATGACACAATTTATGGTGCTACTGCCCAGGCTAAGATAGCAGTATCATCACAAGAAGCAATTCATGATTTGGTTGGTCTTGGGGAAATCAGGAGGTGTAGATTGTATACAGTAGTGGACTGATGCTTCCCTGTGGAGTTCCGGCTTTTATACTTCCAATATCGGAGAGCGTATGATTGAGCTTGACCCGGAAGGTCCTGTTTCTAAGGTAGTTAATAAGGATGACTATGAGGTAGTTAGGAATTTTGAAATTTATCAGCTTGTAGATCAGACCATTATGCCACATTCGGTCAAATGCTTTGCGGACATCAAGGAATACTCCTCCAGTGTAGAATTTGTGGTAGTAATGTGGAATCAGTAGTTTTCAGTTCATTTTTTTTATCTGTGGAATTAACATTAACCTGAGATTCCATGTTAAAAGAGAAATACAGCTGTTAATTATAATTAAAACGTTCATAATTGTATGGTAAATATTTGGATAAAATTTTATTGCATTTTAAAATAATTTTGATTTTGATGAGTCAATTTGGATGGGATTTTACAGAATGGAAATTGTTGCTGTGGGTGTGATATTTGTGTTCTTGGTTAAGAAATAAATGTTGTGATCCGTATTATATGAAGTTTCAACCTACGCAAAGCTTTCTGAGTTACAAATGGCATGCAGTGAAACAGAATACAATGAACCAACCGATTAAGAATGTCTGTACGTAGTATGGTTAATGTGATACTAATTTATTATCACATACTGCAAATAATATTTTATATATAATTCAGTAGCCTTATATAATTATGCATGAAAGTGGAATAAAGTTTTTTATTAAAATAAAATAGATATTATATAAATGGATTGTGCCGGAAATTTGTTTTTTCTTTCAGGAACTTAGTCATTGTTTCAGTTACTATGTTTACAAGCATGGCTAAAAAGTAACAAGAATAATTATTTAAATCCTAGATTTTGCTTGCGGAGAGTCATCTTCAATAAAACGACGTGTTTTGTCATGAACGTAAAATCGTGTTTATATAGAATAAGTTAATTTAGTTGCCTCTTCTCCACAGCAATGGTTTAGCAGCAACTAAGAGCGTTCAGTTTGTAACTTCAAGTTCAAAACTGGATTAAGTGAATATTGAGATGCATTTTAATCATCCAGAACAGACACACAGTTTTCTTCTTTTTTTCGAATGTTAATAAAAAAAAAAGAGATATTTCTAAAGAGAGATTCAAGAGACCCTTAAATAGCTTTTAAATGTTTAGCATTTTTAACTTTTGAATTGTATATTTCTTCAGAAATTATTAATTTTGGGTTCACCCATAATTTTTAAAACACTTGCTGTTTAGGTTATATACGTCTATGAATTCATCAAATTAAATGTTGCATACTTTTCAAATTAACTTTAGAATTATGTAAAAAAAAGTACTGTTCTCATCTGAATCAATTTGTAAAAGAATTTCCATAGAAGTGTAAAATAATGGAAATTCAGAATATCATTGACATTTACCTGAACTTATTTATATTATGTCCACTCAATTTATATTTAGCCCATATGATACTGTTAATGAGAGTGTGAATACATGCTCTATCAGTCGGTAAGCTGAAAAAAAATTTCACTTCTGGTAGAAAACATGCCCTTCGAGAGTAATTACTGCATCATTTCCTGAAATTTAAAACACCCGAGAAATTTTTTAAACAATGTTTTTTTTATTTCAGTTATTTATCTTGTGTTCTGTTATTGTTACCTGATTCAAAATGTTAAATAGAGCAATTGAGAGCTTAACAGGACAATTCATGTCTCATGGTTTACTATCTTTGGATACTAATGACATCATCAAAATGATGATCAGGTGAAAATTTTTTTGTGAGTTTAGTTTGGTATTATTTAGTACTGATTTGATGCAACACAAGATCAATTTTGGGACGGAACTTGAAATTTTGAACAGTGGTCAGACGAGAAGGACGACGCGCCTGAGCTAACATCCTTTTCTCCAAATTTCCACGACACATCAAAAGGAGGATGTTCGACACTCGAAATTAGATATGATGTGAACCACATGACTTGCATGAAAACCACATACAAGGTACACATACAAGGCACGTCGAAATCGGGTTACGAACGCGGGACCGTCCGGTTCTGAAACTGAGATACTACCACCAGACCCAACGAGATCCTAATTTTTCTCCAAATTGTTTTTGTTTTAGGTTATTTTTTGCACACTGTTATATTTTGTCGTTTTACTGATGCAAAAGAATAAATAGGTATCCAAACACTGCACCTGACATTTAGGTAACTGAGAAACGAATACTGTAGAATAAATCAGAATCATAAGTAGCATAACGGTAATAGAGCATCTGCCATTGCATATACTCTAAATCAGCGGTTCTCGAACTTTTTCAGTCACGGAGCACCTTTGAAATTGGAAATTCAACTCGGAGCACTAAAATTTATCTCGCAGCTATATACTGTATTTAGTAAATAGAACGACAAAATAGCATTGACGATACAAGGTACTTTCGTCATTTAAGCTTGCAGGGCATCAGATTTCACCGTTTATTATTTTTTCTGCACTAATTTCCCACTGCAGACAAAAAACACAAACACGAAAAATTGGAAATAAATTTAGGGCAAATATTGCGGATCCACAATTAGTTATTTTATTAATTTTGCATCATTACGTTTTTTGCAAATTTTTACTTGGTTTTGTGAAACAGAAATTTAATGAGAAGGATGAGGCTGCTTTAATTTGCACAATGAGATTATATCTGGCTGAATTTCGGATAGTTGACACTGAATATCTTGCTCTGCATTGAGAAGTGATCTGTATTTTGTTTTAGTAGCGGTATATGCGGAGAATCTTGTTTCGACTGAATAAGTGGTTGCGAATGGCAAGAGAATAAGATTCGCTTTATCTGATAGGACTTTAAATTCATCTTTTAGCGTACACCAAAAATCTGATATTGATTTCTCAGTTTTAAACTTGGATGTTATCGCTGTATCTGATGTCAAATCAAGCAAGCATTCATATTCCTGTGATGTCAGAGAGGATGATTTTTTGGATATAGAGTATGGTTCTACAACCCAAACGTTTTCTTTTAAGTTTTCACGCAATCTTTTTGGAAAATAAGAGTTGAAATCATCAATCAGACGCAAAAGATGAACTTCAAACTCGTTTAAGATATCCACAGGAATGTCTGATTCGGGGACTTTTAGTATGTTTATCATAAGCGCCTCTCGAATATGTGTACCAATTTTCTAAACTATATGGTTTAAAGTCACCTCTGAAACAGACTTCCTCTGCCACAGTGGGTGAATTCAAAATACAATCTGGCTTGCCTTAGATAGAATACATCCTGACATGTTGCACTATCGTAGTGTGGCTATGTTTGGTATAGCTACTGTGACTCGCCTTGCTTGGGGCATATAATGCAAAGAAGGTACTGTCGAACACTTATTGCTTAAATAAATCGAAAAATTTAAAGTTACAATGAGACAAAACTAAGCAAAATGCACTGCTTCCTAAATATACTACATGAATTTTGCACACAATTAATTAAGATAAGTGGATAATATTTTAAGAGATAAAATAAGTTAAATATACTAAGCAACATTATAACTATTCTCCAACAATTATTCAGACACACTTTAAAGGTTTAAATAAAACTGTTTCACTCACATTTATAAAAAAAGATAATATAAGTTTTAATTCATAACAAAAGTTACAGCTTGTGCAAGAAACATTTTATAACAGGGAATCTTTCAGCAATGTCTTGCAGAACATTTAAGAATTGCTATCTTTTGAATTTATCATAATAGAAGTAATAAAGTAAGTACCGGTTTTAAAACAATCTTAGAAGAATTCAAATTTAGTAATAACATATAAATATCTTGTGTGTATTATTAAAAATTAATATATAATCTTGGGAGACTCAACATTCAAAAAGAAAACAAAGTGTCCATAGTTTGAACTTTTAATAAATGCTTTAAAAAACATTACATGGATGACATTTTAAAACATTAATGAATTTTAAAAGCAGATTTTATTTTATGTGAAATGAAAGGTTAAATTTCTTTCAGAAACTCTTTTAAACATATACTTATGAAACATTTGTTAGTAAACAATCCTACTCGCAGCATCCGATTAAATTTTCATACATTTAACGATTCAACTTATCTTACAAATAAAAACATTGTATTAATGTAATGATTGTACAGCAATTTTAAAGTGAGTAAAAGCATTCGAAATTAGTATTATCAAGTAGCTTTAATATCTATATGAATCATTGAGCTAGGCTTATGAACACGCAGAGTTAAAACATATTCTAGTGATTTAAGGGGAAAATAAATAAATATTTATACACTTACCTTTCTAAAATGCAAGATGACAATCGGTAAAATCTTTCTCCCTACACAACAATCATGGCGGACTTTTCCCCTTCTCAATTCCCTCGGCGCAGAATTTTCGTTCCCCGCACGCTCGGATTTCAGTCCAGACGGAATTCCAAACATGACGATCCGTTTGGCTCATTTCCTCAGATTTGATGGGTTTTTCCGTCTCGCGTTCCAAAACTCTTTGAAGTGAGTGGCCGCCTTAAAGTGTCCGGATACTTTTCATCATATAGTGTGGTTTCTTAGGTAGCTATGAAGCTCATAAAGCTCTATTAATGTACTGGTCCCTGGCTTAGTAGAGGTACTGCGCACTGAGACTCTATAATCTTTGTGTTCAAAGCAAAATTTTCACTTTTTTTTGCATACCAGAAAGTCATATACAGTCGACGCTCGTTATAACGATCACACATTATAAAGAGCATTCCTTTATAACGACCATTGATAAAATCCCCATCTGTGTTTCCCTGTGCAATCTACGTTATTTTACTTCCGGAATAACGACCGTCCAATGTCATCTAATCCCAATATAACGTCCGAATTCAACTGATTCTCTTCCCGGTATTTTTCCAAAAAGAACATGTTTCTAAACGTATAACTTCAAATGACCTTGATTATTTCATTCCCAAGCTAATAAGTTCGTGAAGAGTTGATTATCTTCTCTCAGTTTTATTATTTTTTTTTGTATATGAAGACATAATTGTTTTTAAATATGAAGAAATAATGAGTTCAACTTGTTTTTAAATATGAAGAAATAATGAGTTCAACTTTTAGGAATTCACTTGATAATCCAAAAAACAATAAAATCCCATTCATAAAGTATGAAATTTTATTTCAATACCGAATGCATGTGCTGACACCGTAAATCGATAGAAAAATTGAAAAATGGGTTATTTTCTCTTTCAATTGACTGCAAAGTAAAATGTTATTTTAAGTTTCTTCAGCTTTCATGTTTTGAAACTCTAATTGAAACTATTTTCGCATTCTATAATTTTAATTTTAGCACGAAAGTTTCCGAACTGACAAATTTTTAATATATCCTCATAAACTCAGGAAGACAGGACACATTTCTACAACATGAGTTTACAAAAAATAATGGGTGGAATTTTATCATTTATTTAGAAAGGAATGCTTGAATTCAGGGCCAGCCAAAGGGGATTTCGAAAGGTGCGATGCACAAGGCCCCACGCCGCTGTCAGATTGCGAAAAACGAAAATGAATTGCATCCATTTATTTAAAGAAATCAAAATTTGGCGTCAAGTTTTACCTTCCAGGTCACAATATTGCGAATACTTACATTACAATACACTGTAATATTGTAATGTAATATTACAATATTGCATTACAATATTTATTTAAATTGTATCCAAATTTTACTTCTGTTCTAAAATTATATTGACCTTACCAATAACACTCGCATCTGCAGAAAAACCTTCCCCAAGATTAAAAATAATAAAAGATAGCTTGAGATCTAGCATTAGAGGCGAACAATTGATTTGCTTAGTCATTATATCTATCGAATCCTCATTAACAAAAAATCTAAATCAT
>BGPR01017496.1:0-32433 GCA_013235015.1 Araneus ventricosus | reverse complement strand
CGTTATACTTCGTTCAGTTACGTATTGCTCGTTTTTATTATTTTTAAAAGGGAAATTAAACGTAATTATTTTAAATAAAATCAGAATTCCGGCTTGGGTCTGGGGGGGGGGTATTGATACCCTCCCAGTTCTCCACTAATTCTATTTGATCTTGTGTGATTTTCTAGAAGAATTTTATTATATTTAAATGCTTCAATTTTTTTAAAACAGAAAAGAGTTAAATTAAAATATGTGAAAAGCATTAAATATGTTTGTATAAATTCAGTAAATGAAAAAAACATTAAATTAAACATTGAAAAATCTTTCAGACTGTAAGTTTTGTGCTTTTATCAAAATGCACTAAAACGAACAAGGAAAAAGATGGAGTAAAACCGGGTGGAGAATAAGGTTCGAGGGCTTGTTTGAGTTTAAATATTCGACATAGAGCTCGAAATTTTTTTTGAAAATATTCATTGTTTATCGAGGTGCAATATATCTTTCCACCAAAGTCACATTTTTTCATTGTTCTTTTTATCAAAAAAATTAAACTGCCAGGTTTTACCTTACAAGTGGGGTTAAACCTGGTACACATGTTAACGTTATTACGATTTAGTTGATTTTTTGCTCCATGTCGCACCTTACGTCACGCGGCGGAATTTATAGATACCTGGGTGAGAACCCGCGTTGCTCGAGATCTATATTTTTTTCTATATAGCCCGCCTCCGATTTTTTTCCTTATAAAATTCTGTTAAATATAATTATTTTTTCTTATATCTTATTTACTTTTTTTTTTTTCTTTTTATCTTATCTGAACTTTACTGTGACTCTGCGCCCCGGGCGATAGAAGGTACTTCACATATATTATTACTTATAGATTTTTTGGCTTGTCAGTCATTATTTTTTTGAAACGATAAATTAAGTATACTTTTAATTGCTAGAATTACAATTGTAACTAGTTAATTAGTTTTTGGCGATGTTAGAAGCTTTTGAATTCAATAATCTTAAGAGTTATAAATTAAAATAAATATAATAATTATAAAAAATAAATAAATAAGAATAATAAAGACTGTTTTAAAGTTACTTTTTTCATCAAACAATACTGACTCGGGATCTGTACAGTCTAATTGTTCATACGTAAATATATATTTGTTTCAAAACTTTAAATAAATGTGGTTTTTTTTTCAAACATCTCACATTTTATTCAAACTCTACTATTATGATATAAAAGACTATTATTTGAAATTTTATTGCAACTAGAGAAGGTTTACGTTTGTTAGAGAAAGGCCTCGTCATTTCAGACCGTGATCGCAGATGAAGAGGACGACATCTGGCCTGTGGACCTCTCTGAAATTTCCGCACGACACCGGCGGAGGGCGTGTGGCCCCCTGCGTCATGTTTAGCAGTCAAAATAACGGTAAACTTTCTGAAAACTATCATAAAATATTCTCCATCTCTTTAGTTAATCGTATGATAAAGAAAAAGAAGAAAAAAATATCAGCAAAGGTGTTACTTTTTTCAAACGTCTGTTTCATTGAAATAACTACATCAACCGATTCATATGTATCAAATGGCTTATTCAGAGGAGGAGAATGAATGAAAGAATGTAGGTCATGAATAAATTTCAAGGGCGCTGCAAGTTGCAAGGAATAACATAGTTTTTAAGAATATTGATTTAATAAAACTAAAAAAAATGTATAAAAATCTGATATTAAATCGATAATTCTCAGATTAATATGCCAATAGGTTTGCATAATCAATTAATTTTTTTATACGATGTTATTGTCCAATCTATTTCCGACTGTTCTTTTTAAGTAAAAAAGAAAATAAATAAATAGCCATAGATTTCCGAAAGCGATCAACCACACAAAAAAGCCTATCTGTGTGTTTGAAGTCACACCGGCAGGAATGAAGAAATAACTTCCCTGATCCTAGAGGCTGGAAGTTGGAACGCTAGTTCGTTTTCCTCCGAATTACAAAGAGCCGTAATCATTCAAAACGCATATCGCAACAAGAAGGATGATTCCGAAAGACTTATTGAACCGCGATCCGGGAAAATGTACGATCAGGAAGACGACAAGCGGAAGCTTGCGAATTGTGATAAAATAATAAGGAGGTGGAAGGGTGAGTCTGCCGTGACAAGAGCCAATCCGTGGGTCATGGATCTAGCACGGTGAAGAGCAGCATCCCCTCGACCTGAGTGGGTGAGTTGATGCCCCGATGTGGAGGAGGTAGTTCATACATTTGTGAGGACTTTAGATTGAATTTTGATGGCGCCATCTGTTGGCAGGATATAGACACAAAACTAAAACCTTGCAAAATAATATATTAAACGATATGAAATTAAAATAAAAAAACCACTTTTATGCACATTTAATTAAAATGACTGAATCACACCTTTTTTTACAGTAGTATTCGTCACTGGTATTTGTGATTTTTTGATATGGTGAAAATAACAGTTCATCAAATTTCGTCATCTCTGAGTCTGATACGGGATGACGAATGACTGTTTCCAGTATAACCATTTTTTCTAAATATCCATGCAAATATAATGTGTCTACTGTCCATAATTTAATCATTTATAATTAAAAGTAGAGTGTTTTAATTTTTTAATTTGCTTTTTTAATAAATTTTTTCAAAGTTTTAGTTTATAGTTCTATATACTGACAATAGATGGCGCCATGAAAAGTTGCAGTTCCCTAGAACGTGAAACCACAAATACCAACTATTTCTTCCCTCGTATTACGTTTCTCTGTGATTCACATTTTCGTCCCCCAATCACTTTTTCCCCCGATAGCAGTTTCTACTGCTATTGGTCTTGTACGATTGTCTTTCGGTGAATCATCCCTCTTGTTGTGATATGCGTTTTCGAATGATTGCATCACTTTTGTAATACATGTGACTGAAGACTTATCTATCGGGTCGGAGATGACGCAGAAGATCGCCTACACAGCTGATTGGAGTTATGGATAGATTTCAGTTGAATCTGTTGTTACTCGTGTTTTGATAATTTGAAATTATTTCTGGAAAGTTCGCCTGAGCAATTAGGATTATGATAAACGGTTGTACTTCTTTCCAACGATTATTTTCATGTGTAGTTGGGTACTTAATTTCATTCTCTTAATATTTTTTAGATTGGACATAGGTGTAATTTGAATATAAATTCATTCTAATATGGAGATGTATGAGAATAATCGTTAATAATTTATGATATTTCTGAAAAAGATCAGATTGAAAATATATTAGAAAAAAACTATTTTATACAGAATTGAGTATAGTTTTTCCATTATCTTATTATTAGCACTAAAAATTGTTGTTTTTGTGCATGTTTTTTTTAAAATTAATAAATACATTATTAAATCTCAAATACAGGTTAACTTACTCTTTCATGCAGGCTTATTTTTCCCATTTGCTTAAATTTTACTAATAAACTTTATTTTAAACATTTTTTTCGTAAAAATTAGAAAGAAATCTCATTTTTTCAGTTTAAAAGTTATTAATAAATATTATTCAAAAAGCTGCCTGGGGCAACTGCACTAAACAAATGTAAGTTGTTAATATAAAGGTTGTATCAAAATAACTGAAATAGAATTACACTTTTTCATGAATGCAATTTTTAATGGTAAATTTCTTAACTAAATTATCATTTTCATTAGTAAGGATATTAATCTTTATCCATTATAAATTTAGGGTCAATTATTTTGCAAAAATCGTATAATAAATAATATACATATGAAAACATTTGTTGGAAAATAATCATTAAATATAAATTATTTCCTCCCCCCAAGAATAGAAAAACAGACGAGTCTTCATTTAAGTACTTAATCATTTTTAAATACAGAAGTAAATAATTTCAAGAAATATAACCATATACCATAATCCTAATTGCTCTGGCAAACTATTTAGTTAAATACTTTTAGAAGCAAGCTACTTGGAAGTAATTTCAAATAATAATCAAAATATGACATGGTGAACAACAGATGATAGTATTTAATACAATAATATTTAATAAAATAATATAAACAGATATTCATTTATTGAACATTTTTTCAGTTAAAAGTTGCCTGAGTCAACTGCACTAAACAAATAAAAAGTTGTATAACATTAACTGAAATAGAAACACACTTTACATGAATGACAATTTTTTAATGGTAAATTTCTTAAGGAAATTATCATTTGCATTAGTAAGGATATTTAGCTTTATTAATTCAGGGTCAATTTTTTTTATAAATACCATATGGAAATTCACTGTGAAAACTGTTATGTCAATTTAGAAACTGAGATTTTTAAAAAAAATGCAGGTTTGTTTTAATTTTTAGATACATGAAATACCTTACCATATATTTTAACAAAAAGGGTTGAAAATCTCTAGCTATAATGTCTTAAAAACATACTGCGTATAAATTATCAACATATATTAATTGGCAAAGCATAGAAATGTAAATGTTTATCACTTTTAAAAGCTCACAATACAATCTGTAAAAGGAACACATGTTTACATTCTAAATCCAAGTCAAGATTGAGTAAACAGGCGAATAAATACTTTATATGTTACGTTAAACTATTCAGCTTATTAGCAGGTTTCATGAAAAAGGTATTTGGAGAGATGATTCTCAAGCAATGTTGATGCTTTGTAAATGAAGCATTTTATAGCATGTACTCACCTTTATGACATGCATATGCATAAATACATATAAAATTGTAAATGAAAACTCTGAAAAACACATTTAAATGAAAAACAGCATATTTTATTACTAAGCAAAACATAGAAATGAAATTTCTGGTTGAAAACTTGCTTTAATAGGGTCAGGTGGGGTAAAGTGGTCATAAAATCCACATTTTTTAACTTATGTGGATTATAAATATAAGAATTTTGTTACATTACATTATTGAAGAACACATTGCATTAAAATTTTGGGAAAAAATAATTGATTTTAACAATTTTATGACAACTTCTATTTGTCATGTTTTTATGACCACTTTACCCCATGGAGTGGGGTAAAGTTAGTAGTTCATGGGGTTAAGTGGTCATAATTAAAAATAAACTTAAAAACCCAATATAAGTAAGCAAAGTTTAAAAAAAAAATATTTAACAAAACTCATTGTAGTTTCAACTGTAAAAGAAAATCAGTTTATTTGATCAAATTATACATTTTTAATAACCTATGATTAAAAGTTGGCTCATCAAGAATTTTAAGGATATCTGTCTCTTCAATTCCAACAATGTTATGATTTTCAGGAAAGGTGTAATAGTCTGAAGTTTTAGATATTTTATTGACAGAAAATCTCCTATTTTATCAGAAACCTGTCCAATAAGCCCTTTGATTGATCCTCCCCCCTCCCCATCATATTTTGCCAAGATCTCACAGAAGTACTGTGATAATTGATTATCTGCAATTGTGAATTCACTTGACTGAATCAGACATTTTCTGCTTTTTATCAAGTTTTTCTTTGTATGTTTTTATCTGTTTTCTTGCATCTTTCTTTTTTGTAGTTGTTTTATTACTAATTTCTTCAGTCAAACCTTCATTATTGTTTTTGAACTTGTTTTCTTTTTTCTCTTGAATTCTATATTGCCACTTCATGTATAGATGAAACAGGTGGTTATAGAGTTGTAAGTACATCTCATGTCAAATTTTTTAGAGTGCAATTATACAAAAATTCTAGAGCAATTAACGCATGGCCTTTTTTGCTGTTCCATAAGTCATGTAACTTCAGTGCCCATCATAAATTAAAAGAACAGGTTTTTGCAAATCTAAAGGAAATTGGATAAAGCCTTTACCTTTAGTCTATTGCTTATATAAATGAGCCCCTTCATAAAAAATAAAAGGTAGCATGAAATCATTTGCTGATGCACTAAAAAGTATACATCCTTTTTTCTAATTTGCTGATTTCTTATATACGTTATGTGATGCTTTTGGAGCAAAAATTGGAGTTACCCAGTTTCATATCTTTAATTATAATCTGTAGTATATCTTAAATTAATATTTAACTAACGCCTATCTTATAAATTAATCTTAAGAAATTTTAAAACAGTGATGTCTGTAAAGCCTATCCCTATGACCACTTTACCCCATCTTACTTAAATTACTATAAAATAATATCTGTAATTAATTCAGCTTATCTGTTAATGAGGAAGTATTCTTAAAAGATCTATATGAAGCTTTCTGCAGAGTCAATCTAATGGAAACTTAATTAAACAAAATGTAGGAGAGAAGTTAATTTAGGTATTCTAACTTCAAACTGCTACATGAACAAACAAAATGGGTGTTTTCTCCTACTAAAGTGTTGCAATTAGTATAATTTTGAATGTTAAATTTAGTTCTTAACTATTCAAAGCTAAAATAAAAAAGATTACATTTATACCAATATTCATTACAAAGTTATAGCATTTTATTTGATGTATGACCACTTTACCCCACCTGATCCTATGTAAAAAATATCCATTAAAATAAAAATAATAATTCAAATAGCTTAATAAACTGTTGAAAACTTCAATGGTAATTAAAAAAAAGATTGCTAACTTAAATTTACAAAAGAAAATTTAAATTTTTATTTTATATTTTTTTCTTTTCCTAATATTTAGTGTTAATTTCATTCTGCTTCTATAAAATAGCAGGTTCATAAATTTGTATGATGAAATAAAATACTTGAATTTGCATCATATATATTGAATGAAACATAGATATTTTATGTAAAAATATAAATAATAAAAGTATATAATGAATAGAAAACATTGTGAAGTTTCCACATAAAGCCAATATTTTAATACATGGAACTTCAATTTCTTTAATATACTTTTTAAAAATCAACTTCTTATATTTAACTTTTCTTAGGTAAGCAAATTCAATATAATTTGATAAAGCAGGCATACATATAGAAAATATCAATAATTGTGAAACATTTAAAGGAATTAATCATAAAAAAATACTATTATCTGATTGAAATACAGTAATATGAGAAAATTATATTGAGATGCATCCAGCTATTTCAAGAAAATCTACTAAAATGTAAGGCAATTAGAAAAATGCCATTACAAATTAACAGATCATCTTGTTAGCTGGGTTTAAACAGGGCTTTCTTCTTTCTCCATACCTTATCTCCGAGTTTCTAAACCAAAGCAAGCTGAACAATATAAAATTAATACACACCATCTATTTTTATAGTAGAAATAAGTTATTCAAGAATGCAAACATTTTCATTTAAAAAACAAAACACTTATATACAGGGAATACTTATGCTGTCTGCTGGTAACTAAATTTTTCATTCTTAGTATAGTATTATTATCAACTCAATTTCAAATAATGAGAGTAATTCTGATCTTCCCGGTGTATGTTACTCAGCGCAAATACATTCTAAAACAATTTTTTTTCTCTTCCAAGCAAGTGTAGTTTATAAAACAAGTATATAAACGAAACAAAAAATTATGCAACTGAACTAAACTCTCTTCGTTCTGTTTAGTCTTTTGGGGAAAACCATACAATTTTTACTTGCAGTTATATAAAAACATGAATGCAGTTATATTTGAAATACTTCAGTTGTGAAGCAATTCTTTACTTAAATACAATATTATACACACAATTTATAAATCTGCCAAAACCGACTCGCATCATATAGGTAATAAAATAAATAATGTACAATAATCTATGCTTTCTACTAAAGTTTCTTTCATTAAAATAGCATATGTAAAACATATAGTTATCAACTACCACTATTACATCTTGAAAAATGCCTAATTTTATAACGACATGGAAATCTACAATTACAAATTCAACTGAACATCACTTTAAAAGTATATACTTTCTGCAAAATAAACATAAGTTTACATTCAAAACTCAAGCCAAGATTGTCTAAATATCTAAATACTTACTGATTGCATTATGTTTCGTTGATCAGATTATTAGTTTATAAAAAAAATTAATGTATATATACACTTGAATAAGAAAAGAATATTTGTGTTTTTTTTTTTCATCTAAGTTATTTGTTCATTCCATCGTTTTAAATCTGAATAATGAGTAAATCGGCAACAAGAAAAAAAATGAGAAGGATCGCCAATCAAAAATATGTTTGATCTTGCAAGCTACATAATTAATCCAAAGTAAACAGAGAGCACATAGCACGTTATGATATCAGTAATTTATTTAAAAAGTATATATACCATGTGTTACAAACAAAAATATATTCATTGCAGAAGAATCAATTAAAAAATAAACTATTTCCACGCAACTCAAAAATCAAGTAATTTGAGTTACGTTACGACAACACATAAGATAACATCGGAAGCGGTTATCGGTTTTGATCCTGGTACAATCGAATCTCTCAGCTATGGCTCTTCACTATAAAGTGTCAGAAACTGTGAAGTAGCAATAGAAATGTGTGAAACTGTGAAGTAGCAATAGAAAGATCTGAAACTGTGAAGTAGCAATATGGATGTTGGTAAAAGACGGGAAACTGTTACGTCAAAGGACGTCTTGACGTCTTGATTGATTACTATTGTGACTCCCCAACTTAGACGTTCCAAACACCCCTTCAAAAGATTTTTTGCTGGCGCCATCTGTTGACAGTATAAAGAACTAAACATTAAAACAACATAGAACGTACATTAAAAATGAATAATACTTTTTTATTTAATTTTTTTAGAACACTTTACTTATATTTAATAAGACTTTTTGAAAATTAAAGGTGTGATTGAAATAACAGTTATTTGGAATAGATATTTAAAAATAGCAATAGCAAAAATATTTGTTACTCAAAAAATCGTGTATTATACATCCCTAGTCTATTCTGGTGCCCCTGGTTGGGTTGGGAGTTGGGTTCCGCACGTTAACAACTGAACCCAATCCAACTCTCAACCCAATCGGGGGTACCAGAATAGACCCCTTAATCATTTGTAGTTAAATTTAAGTGAAGTATTTTAATTTGGATTTTTAATAAACTTTTCAAAGTTTCAGTTTATAGTTCTGTATACTGACAACAGATGGTGCCACGAAACGTTACAATCCCCCTAGAACGCGAGACCGCAAATACCAACTATTCCATCCCTCCTATTGCGTTTCTCTGTGACGGCCCTATTCTGGTACACCGGTTGGGTTGTGAGCGTTTCGCCTTTCGACCGCGGGGAATTAAATGGCTTTTTCATGACCGAAACAAGTGATCGTATTCTCGTACCTTGGTCGTTTCAAAGGTCTGGCTTTTCGCTAGGAAGTGACGTATTTGTACTGCGCGCGCAGCAAATCAAGCGATCGGCATGCACTATTTTTGTTTTATCCATTTATAGAACATAAATTGTAGTCTTTTTTTCAATATATTGATGTAATTTTACCGGTTTTCTAGGGAGTGGAAAAGTAATAAACTTTCTTCCATGCCAATTATTTTAAAATGAATAAATCTTATAAATTAATATACCTACAAACCATTTGTTTATTTTTCCAATTATTTTATTAAAGTATAATTTGATTTCGTGTACATAGTTGTTGCTAGACGGTATACAAATATTAATACTTATTTAAACAATTTGTGATTAAAAAGTAAAATCAAATAAAAGCCAAGGCATTCCCATTCTAATAAAACACTGAAGACAAATTACAAATGTGTGTTAATATCCCCCTCCCCAAACATGCATAACAAAACAGAACAACACACAGCTTTCAAAATTAAAATAAAATAAGGAAATCCATACGAACACCGACTTATTTTTCTGTGTTCTGGTGCCAAATGTTTCAGCTTATCAATTCAAGAACTTGCAAATACTGCATGAGTGTAAACATTATGAATGTGATTTTAATTTATAATGCAATGCAAACTTTCGGTGTGAGAATTTCCCAGAAGAATCAATTAAAAAACTATTTCCATGCAACTCAAAAATCAAGTAATTTGAGTTACGTTACGACAACACATCAGATAGCATCGGAAGCGGTTATCGGTTTTGTTCATGGTACAATCGAATCGCTCAGCTGTGGCTCTTCACTACAAAGTGTCAGAAACTGTGAAGTAGCAATAGATAGGTCAGAAACTGTGAAGTAGCAATATAGATGTTGGTAAAAGACCGGAAACTGTGACGTCAAAGGACGTCTTGACTATTGTGACCCCCCCTCCCACTCAGACGTTCCGAAAACCCCTTCAAAAGAATGTTTGCTGGCGCCATCTGTTGACAGTATAAAGAACTAAACATTAAAACTACATAGAACGTACATTAAAAATGTATAATAATTTTTTATTTAATTTTTTTACAAAACTTTACTTATATTTAATAAGACTTTTTGAAAATTAAAGGTGTGATTGAAATAACAGTTATTTGGAATAGATATTTAAAAATAGCAAAAATATTTGTTACTCAGAAAATCGTGGATTATACATCCCTATTTCCGGTAGGCCACAGGACATGCCTCGCTATCGTTTAAGTAATATTATGTATTAGGTGGCGGTGAAACTTTTGAAACTAAGTAACTGTCGATGAAAAGGATTATTGAGTGCTCGGGAAGCCGTGCGTTCGTGATCTTCGTTTGAGTGGGCGTTGCGTATTAGCGGATTGTTTAAATTTTTGAAGCAAGAAAGTTAATTGCTTCATTTCTTTATTTTCGTGTTTTCGATTGTTTTTTTCATTGTTCATAGAAGTCAGGTGAGACCTGTCCTTTTCTTTTTTCTACAATTTTGTATCTCTTGTTTAAAGTTGAGCCACACAAAGGTTACTGTGTCGGATGTTTATGATGACTGTTATTCAGTGGTGCAAACCCTTTACAACACTATGCAGTCCTCTCCTTCCGAAAAATTTTTCAAGAGTGGTAAATCCACTAATGAACTTGTCTTACGTCTAGGACAAAATGAATATGAAGATATTAATATTTTTATGTCAAATGCGGATTCGAACTCTAGAATTCCACAATTGAACCCTTTTACTCTTCAACCTTCATTAAAGATAAGATTAACCGTCACATTAGCATACAAAATATGAAATTTACTCGACAGGGTAAAATTATTCTTACAAGGCAGGACCCAGTGTGTGCCGCACAATTACTCAATTTGGAAACCGTTGTAAACATTCCAGTTTCTACAAATGTAATATGGGAAAACATTACTTCCCGTTTTCTTTTATATGATATTCCCACTACAGTATCGTTGCTTGAGGTTGCGGAAGAGTTGACCAGGAACAACGAAAAAGAAATTGTTGAAATAAGGCGTTTCGTAAAACAAAACAATACCCGGGAGGCATATTTACAAACCCTACCCTGATAGAACTAAGGCAGGAAATCAGTCAATATCATTGGCTACGAGGAGCAGTGATGTCGTTTTCAGCTCTCGCACGTAGCGTACGGCAATCATAACAAAACAAGAGTCGGCCTACTTTTCTTCTCTATTTTCCCACAGTTGAGCACAGAAAACATTCTTCCGTGGGATGTAATATTCTTAAAAATGATTTTTTAAAAATATCATAAAAAATAAAACATCCCACACTGCAAGAAATTATACTAATGAAAAGTACACGCACGACAGCAAAGAACGACGTCATCGGCTCTCGGCGAAGCGAGCCAATCATAATTTCCGATTTCCTGCCTCAGTTCTATCAGGGTAGGGTTTGTAAATATGCACCCGGGAGACATCACCTGTTCTGGTTACCATGCGTGGAACTCGCTTGCCTGGGTGTATGAAGATATGGTTCACAAATCAAAAAATTCAATCCTTTATTGACAGGCCATGTCAATGTATAAAATGTTACAGTTTCATGCATCCCTCAAGGGTTTGCGAAAAGACACCTGTTTGTCCTTCATGTGGTGCCATTCATTCGGGAATTTGTCAAGTCCCACAAAAATGCATAAATTGTCAAGGAGAACATTCGGCCACATCGAGGGGTTGCCCTTTTTATATTAAGGAACAGAACATTATGGAATTAAAATGTAGAAATCATCTCGCAACTGCTGAGGCGAGACGAATCTACAATCAATCTGCGAAATTTAATTACGCGGCAGCTGTCAAAGCAAATACACCTATCAATGATACTGAAGGTCAAATTAACGAAAAAATGGAGACTATGGTTCTTAAAATGAACGAAAAGATCGAGTCTATGATCCAGACAATTAATGCAAAGATGGAACAGCAAGCTAATATGCTCGTTGGAATGTTTGAAAGATTAGTGGAATCTCTTTCTCAAAACTTGACTGCTATTAATAAGCTGGGTGGCGAAACTATCTCGCCATCTAGAAAGAAAAAAGCGGTCGACAATCTTCGCAAAGCATCTGGTATTCCAATGCAATTGGATGCGGATGCGGGTGCTTTTGGTTAGGACATTTGGGAATTTTTTTCTTCTTTTTTTTTTCGTGTGAGTTCAAGTTTTTTTCTTTCCTTCCCCTTCATTAAGGTCTGTTTTTTTGTTGTTGTTTAAGGTTTTTGTTTTATTTTCTGAAATGACTTTTGTCCAGTGGAACTGTAGGGGTCTTAAAAATAAAAAAATCTGGCTCAAAGTTCCTCCTTTTACTTTTTCTGAATTCTGGATTTATCAAGAAACTTTTTTCAAGCATGAAGATCACTTCTTTTGTTCATCTAAAACTTTTTTTTATTTGGACTGGCAAGATCGGCCTGGAAGGGGGTTGATTACTGGAATTCCAAAAACCGCATCAGGGAGAATCATTCCAATTAGCTTTTCACATAATACCAATCAGGAGATTCTTGCAGTTTAGGTTTTTCATAAAGACTTAAATTTTATTGTTATTTACTTATATGCTCCTCATGGTTTCAGTATAGAAAGCGGAAAACAATTTTTTGATTCCCTTTCAGTTCCTGTCTTCATTTTTGGCGATTTTAATCTTCATCACCCTCCATGGGGATCAGACAAATCCTCTCCGTTAAGTAATGATTTCGTTGAATGGTTGCAAAATTCCAGTTTTCTTCTCCTCAACTCTTCTAATCCTACCTATGCTACTCATACTGGATCAGCCTCGCTACTCGATCTCTCAATTTGCTCTGCATCCATTTCCCATGGTGTTGATTGATATGTTTCAGATTCATATTTTGAAAGAGATCATTGTCCTGTCATTATCACATGGTCGAAACTGGAACACATTTCTAAGAAAATGAAAACAATTGATTGGAATCGGACTATGAGTCAATCTGCAAATGTTTTAACTACAAACACTAATCTTAATGTACTGACACGCAAAATCTCGGAAGTGATCAGGGATAACACAAAAGTAATCACTTTGCCGGCTAATAATTACCCTCCCTGGTGGAATTTATCTTGTCATAATTTTCAAAAACGTAAAATCCTTTTTCGAAAAAGAGCCCTTCGTTTCATTTCAGAATCAGACTGGATAAAACATAAAAAATATGCAGCAAAACTTCGTTTCAATATCAAAAAGGCTAGTCGGAATTATTGGGATAAAATTTGTAACATAACCAGAAATCCACGTATGTTTTATTCCATGCTTAATAAGGTCTACAATCATTCAAAAAATAAACATTTCAAACCTTATACTACATAACAATCATTATATTTCAAACTCAATTCAGCAAAGCAATCTTTCTGCCGATTTTTTTTTCCGACAGTAGCCTTTAGATTATTGTGGAGACTGTAATTCTTATCTCAATATTGCTATCCACCTTCAGGAAGTCAGACAAGCTATGCAAAAAACACGAAATTCAACTCCAGGTGCGGATGGCATTACAGCGAATTGGTTTAAAAAACTAAGTATTACAGATTTAACTAACATTTCATCCTTTTATCAGGAAGTTTTTCGACCCCTTATATCCCAGAGGAATGGAAGCATTCGATTATCGTTCCAGTTCCAAAACCGAATAAGGATAAATCAAGAATTAATTCGTATAGACCAATTCCCCTCACCTCTGTTTTTTCAAATTTTTTTGAAAGAATCTTGATTCAGCGTATAACCCATCATTTATTGATCGGGAAAAAAGTCCCTCCTTCTGTGCATGGCTTCCTCCCCCTCAGAGACAATCAACTTGCAGTATACAAAATTCACACAGCCATTACTGAAGCCCATAGTCATAAGAAATACTTTCTCGGAATTAGTCTTGATATTAAAAGTGCATACGATTCTGTTTTCATAGATGGTCTTATTTTAAAGTGTCCTCGGCTTGGTATCAACGGAAACATTATAAAGGTCCTGCACAGCTTTTTGCAAAATTGAACTATTCAAATTCGTTGGAGAAATTCTCTCTCTAAGACAAAAACTGTTCAGAAAGGTTTGCTTCAAGGCAGTGTGGTTTCGCCAATTCTTTTCGTATGTTTTCTCGAGGATTTTTTTGAAACGCTTGATGTAGGTGTGGAATGTTCAATTTTTGCTGACGACATTTTTATCTTTTGTGCTCATACGTCTTTAGATTATATTTCAAAGGAACTGCAGAATACGATGGAAAATGTTTATAAATGGTGTAATTACTGGAAACTCGATATTAGTCCTGAAAAATGCTCTATAACTGACCTATCAAAAAAGAAATTGCAGTCTTTCCCCCGAATTAAATATGCAGGCTTTCCCCTCCCTTGGAAACACTTGGAAACTCCCCTCCCTTGGAAACACTATCAAATATTTAGGTATCATTTTTTCCAAAACTAACCAAAATGGAGTTATATTAAAAATTATTCGATCTAAAGCCCTCGGAAAAATTAACGCTTTAACATCTATTGCACACAAAAACTATGGCCCCTGAACAAAAGATCTTATAAACATAGTACACAATAGTATTTGTAGTCTCTTTTATTACAGTTACTCACTTACAAACAAATTTTCTGAAACTCAAAATAAGGCCTGCAATTCAATACAAACTATGGCTCTCAGAGTAGCTCTCGGGCTGCCTAAATGGACCCCAAATATTGCGCTAATGAAAATCGCGGGTCAGGAAGTGCTGTTGGAAAAAATTAAGAGGTTAGCGGCGCAGTTATTTATCAGGCAACTTGCCAACGGCTCTCAATCTCCCATTTATGATCAAAATTGCAAACCAAGCATCTAATTAATTTAAAAAGATGAAGTATTGATTGCTAATTTGTTTGCGGATCTGGACACTTCTACAGACCATATTATTGCCTTTCCTGATACCCTATTCTCTCGATATAATTATTGTGAAATTCATCTTTCAGATTTTAGTTTCCAAAATGAAGCTCATCCTCTTTTCCTGATCAAGGACCTCTTTGAAGAAGCTGTATCCAAAGAATTTTATGACTATCATATCATTGCTACGGATGCATCAAATCACATTCTTTCACCTCCATCGCGGGTATCTCTAACCTGCAATCTTTTGTTTATAGAATCCACCCCATCAATTCCATCTTTACGGCAGAAGCCTTGGAAATTTGTCAAGCCCTTGAAGAACTTTCTGTCACAGATAAAAACTTACTATTGCTGACAGATAGCTATTCAGTTCTTCAAGTTTTAAAATGCCTTACAATCAAATCTCCAAAGGTCATTCACAGATTAGTTGGCAAAATTCTTGTTAGGAAAAATTTTAATCAAAAAATATGTTTGGTGTGAACCCCAGAGCACTCACTGATCAATTGGAATGAAAAAGCGGATTTACTCGCAAAAGCGCTCACGGAGTCCCACCCATTAATAGAGTGGATTGCTTCTGAAGATACAATTTCT
This sequence comes from Araneus ventricosus, assembly GCA_013235015.1. Lineage (NCBI taxonomy): Eukaryota > Metazoa > Arthropoda > Arachnida > Araneae > Araneidae > Araneus > Araneus ventricosus. Next base: position 16,870 of record BGPR01017496.1, on the reverse strand, counting down.
CATTTTCAGACAATTTCTCTTCAAAAAACGAACCATTCTTATCAAAACAGCAAATATCAAGAATCTATCGGCAATATTCCCACCATATTATCTCTTACTCCTTGGCTCAAAAATAGAAGAGAGGATATCATTATCGCACGAATTTTAACCCAAATGATTATTACTCCGGCTCTGTTGCAAAGGTTTGGTCTGCACAATAACCCTCGTTGCCAAATTTGCAACCTTGAAAATAACATTGAACACATTATTTTGTTCTGCTCCAAATACTCAAATCATAAATCAAATTTCTGTTCAAAACTTAATTTTGATTTTCAATTGTGTCCTTCATTAAAAGCCTTTTTTCAAAAAACTGTTTCTAATCAGCGGCATCTTAGGATTCTTCTTCAATCTCTGAAGTCTTTTGACATTTATTGAGTGCATCCTTTTGGCATTAGGGGATAACGGCCTTTGTTGCTAAAAATCCCATCTCATCACATTTCAATCAATCGATCAATTTTGAAACTAAACAAAGAAAAGAATATGAAATAAAAAAAATTATAATTCAATGTTCTACATTGGATCGACTAAAATGAATTAATACAAGGAAATTAAAGTTATAAAATTTCCATTATTCTGACCAATCAAAATGCCTTATACAGAATCACTATCGCAGAGAAAACCACAATTCAGCCAATGAGAAGTAAGGATGCAATCTTTGGTTGCGCGGGGGATTTTTTTTTTTTTTTTGAGCATTTTATTTTTCAGAGGCTTCGACTTCAGCGATTCTAAAAAGTTCAATCTAGAAAATAAAATGGTATATTGCTAGGATGGAATGTAAAATCCACGTAGACTATACGACTGTGTGGATGCTTTTCAGTGTTGCTAAGATTTAACTCTTGAAAAAATTAAATTTTGTGCAGATCAGTGGATTTTGACCGATGAAAAAAGAAACAAAAGCAGCGCCACAATTAAAAGCTTTTTTCACTGAAGATAATTCGCAACAAAGTCTATAATCAGTGATGTAAAATACCTGGGTATTTATTTTTAAGGGTAAATACTCAAAATGGGTACTTACATGGGTATTTATTTTTCAATTCACTCTATTCATATAAAATACATTTAATGGTCTGTAAACAGATACCCAGATAAATAATATAATTTAACTTAAAATAATCAAAAAATTTAATTAATAAAAATTAAACTGATTAAGTTTTATAAAAATTAAAATATTTAATCAGAAAAATCAAATGCACGCCACCAACAATAAAACTCGCGCCATAGCACTGCGAGACGTTAAACAGCATTATTTCATTGTTAGAGAACCTAAATTTCAGTAATTTTAAATTTAAAAGCGGAATTGTCGTTCTAATTTCAAATTTAATAGCTCTAAAATAGGGAAATAAAATTTTCTATCAATTGGTTTAAAATTTATTTCGCTATGATCAATATTTCCCGAGAAATTTTAAATTATACTAATCATCTATTTCAAATTAATTTCCGTTTTTTAATAGAAAGTAGTAAATTACGTCAGTGGTATATCATGTGCGTGATATAGTTTGGACGCCACGTTATTTATTGCAATCGTGATGATATAATTTGATAATATTTTTTGGCAACGTTTGACAAGAAGAGAAGTGCTTTGTTTTGATTAGAATTTCGAAAAAGAACTCCTTTGAAATTTTAACTTTTGACTTACATTTGACAAGCTGAGAATTTCATGGTTATTAAATTATAATAAAATTATTAAACAACGAAAAATACTTCACACGGAATGTTGTTTACCAAGAGGTTTTTTTTTTGAGTAAAGAAATATGTAAATAATATGTAAATAAAAAAAAATTTCGTGTCATAAAATATATGCTTATTTTATTTATTTTCAATCAATGTTAAACATTTCTTTCGCATATACGTATATCTATTTAAACATGTCAAATTTGACGGGAAATCTCTCGAATGAAGAGGCAATTTGCACCCGTCATACCATGACGAGTGATTTTCTAGTTAATAATGTTCACTGCAAATGGAAAAATAATAGATGCTCTACTGGAAGCTGTTCTTGCCATTCTTCCAACTGCACCTCAGTGAATTGTGTTTATGTACACAGAATGTGTTTATTTATCTTATAATGCTGATTAAAATACGAATAACTTATATAATTATTTATTGTACTATTTGTATACAGAACATTACTCATTCATAAATAAAATAACGGACACAGAAATTTCATAATATTTGTATAGTTTCGAAAATACAACGTCAACGTCAATGAAGTTCGTTCACGTAAGAAATATCTTGAAATGAGGAAATTGAGAAACACAAAGAAACGTATATGCAAAAGAGAAACATTTTATTAACATTTGATACGTTGGATACAACATTGTAACAGCATTTGTGTTAGTTTGCAACAAAACAGATAGTTATGATAAACGTTGCAAGTGTATTTCCTAGCGCAACTAAAGTAAAAAATGTTCGTTCGGTTCGATTATCAAGAGGTGACGTCGCCTTTACGGCGGATAACCGCAGCAAGACGTTTAGGCATGGACGACACTAAACGGCTTAAGGTGTCTAGAAATTTACCATTCCTGTCGCAGATAATCTTGTAACTGTTGTATATTGCGGGACGACGCTGGGCCATATTCCTCTTAAGAATCCTCCAAATATTCTCTATAGAAGAGAGATCCGGGCTTGCTGCTGGCTACTCTAAAACAGGGACACGTTTCGTACGTAGCCATGTTTTTGTTATCTTCGCCGTATGAGGACTTGCGTTATCTTGTTGGAAAAGATATCGTTTTCTGCCAAACAATCGCTGCAATGATGGACGTAGATTCACTTCAAGAACACGTATATAGTCTGGAGCATTTATCGTGCTGTTACGAAAATGCAAATTGCCAAACCCTTGGCTGCCAAGAAACCACACACCATCACAGAGCTTGCTTTAAGAACCACGCGCTTGTAACAGAATGGATCGTTTGCCTCATCTTTCTCCTTAATAATCTTTTGGCCAATATTTCCATATGAAACCTCAAATATGGATTCATCTGTCCACAATACCTTTTTCCACTGAGATGGAGTCCAGCTGAGTTGAGATTTGGCCCACTCAACACGCCGACGTTTATTCGATGAAGTGAGAGATGGCTTACATCTCGCTTTTCAGAATGCCTAGCCGCGCCTTTTGATATATCGACGCGTAGATGCTTCGGAAATGGTCTTTACAAAACATTGTCTAGCCCATGTGACTAGGTCTGCGACTGCCATGTGCCTATTTTTACGAATATGTCGACGAAATAGGTGTACTTTCCGATCAGACAACGTTTGCTTCCGACCGGGAGCCTTTCCTGGACGGCTATTTCCAGTTGTAGTGAAACGTTTTATAATACTACACACTGTAGATTGTGGCAAGCGGAACGTTCGGCCAATTTGGAGCTGAGATATACCATTTTGGTGCTGTTGTATGTTTTGATTGCGTACTGCAAGGTCAGTAGCTCATCCCCTTGCCATGCTTACGCTTAGCACTGATAACGATCGCGAATTGCTCGCCCTTTTATGCTGTTTGCTTCCTCTGACGTCACTGACTCAGAATTGTGCGTGAAATGGTTGGAATATTCTCGTTCTCTGTACTGAACGAACTTTATTGCAAAGCGTTGGGATTAAGAATACAAAGTTTAGTCTAACTTTAGGTTCTTTCCTTGTTTTTTCAGTTGTGACAATTATTTGTACATAGTCTACAACTACATATAACTATGCATTTTACAAAGTTTCGATGACCCCGCATTTTTTTAATCACAGAAACCTTAGTGAACGAACTTCATTGACGTTGACATTAAAAAAACAAATGTATCTATAAATATTTTATTCAGATGGATGTTTTAAATGCCTGTATATCTTTGTAAGAAGCTATATAATTATAAAAATCTTCATCATCACATATAAAATATGTATTGAATAATTTCTCGTCAATGTAAACAAGGAATTGTTATGCATAAAAAATTGTGATGTTTTTTCGTACATATTTTTTTAAAGTATTTTAGCCTTTAATTCTGTGAACCTATGTTTTTTGAAAATGATTGTATTTGCATGCATACACAATTTACAACTAAGCAGATGTGTGAATTTTTTGAAAAGCAAATATGTGAAATTGTCAATTGCATACCTAGAATTTTTAAAACGTCTAAGAGATATCAGCAAAAAAATATTAAAAATGCCAGTTTACTTTTATAAGTAGCTGCATAGAAGAAGCTTCAGATATATATGAAAAATGTTTTGAATACTTGCTGAGAAATGTAAACAATGCATCAATTATGTGTAAAAGAGTAATAATGTTCGTTTAGTTATACTTTAAAACAGTATTATATAGATATTTCTATAGTAAACTAATGTTATTTAAAAATGGCTGTAATAATTTTTGATATTATGTTAATGTTGGAAAATACCGATTAAGGTACTTATGTATAAATATTGATTCTAAACAAGCTGGTCTTCATTCAGGAAATTCAACAAGCATATTGAAGTTGCTAAATTTTCTTATTAGTATTCTGACAGTTTAAAAATCACTATTGCATGAATAGTGAAATCCTTGTGAAGTTTTGTAATCAATCAGATATCTATGAAATCCTAAGGGGTCTATCCTGGTACTCACATTTCAGTTTAATGTTTCTTTAAATATTATTGCGTTTGTTTTATATTAAACAATAAAATACTATATAAGTTGTGAAAACTTTGCAAGTACACTGTTGACTATTTTTTTTGAAGAAATATGGAAGAATGTCTTTTGTTGTACTAAAAGGTTAGAGATGTTCATACCAAAATTTTATTGAATACCATTTAAGTAGATTAAATAAAGAACTTCTTATTCACATTACAATTCGAACACCTTTCAGTAAAGAAAGCTTACTTTAACTTTGTATTAAAGGTGATAGGAAATAGTTTAAAAGTGACATTTGAATTTGAGTGAAAGTTTAACTTCCAAACAATGACAGAAACGAAGATCTCTAGCTTTATTATCGACAGTTTATGGGCATTTCCTTCATTTAAATTATAAAAATTAGGCTTTTATTAGATGCAAATCAACAAGCAGCAGCCAAGTTGAAGTTGGGTTTTGTTTGGGATATATAGAGGCAAAGTCTGTCATCCCCTAGTATCCGAGAGTCACAGTTATTAGACGTCGAAGAGTTTCAGCATCTGAATATGGCGCTTAGAAGAGCAAATCGTATGGAGAAAAACTTTGTATGAGGAAACATTTTGAAGGTTCAGATTGAGTTTCAAGCAGAAGATCCTTCTGTGGGGTAAATACTTCTTGCAGAGTAAAAGAATATGTTCGATAGTGTTTTTTTGATTGCACACGGAGCAAAAGGGGTTGTTGTGAAGTCCAAATCTGTGCAACAGAGCTGGGGTGATGGTCATTCGGGTTAAAATGCGAGTAATGATGATATCCTCGCGTCTATTTTTCAACCAAGGTGCAAGGGATAAGATGGAGGATAGATCTCCCAGGATTTCTAGATATTTCGAAAGTTTTCAATCGGTTTTTGAATAGAAAGATTACTATAATATGAACAAATATCTTCCACTGCGATCCCCTCAATGTATAGGTCCGACTCCGTGACATTTTTGGAGAGAGAATCCGCCCTTTCATTCCAGGTAATATTTGAGTCCAAACGAGTGCAATTTTTTGATGAAACTTGGTTCTCATTAAAATTTTATGGGCTAAACGAAGGATGACTTTGGGAGATTTGATGGATAAATTCTTAAGTGCTTGCAAGATTGAAAAACTGTCCGTCAAGATCAGAAGATCACTGTCAGGAACTGAGAGATCGTTAATCGCTTGACAAATGGCAAGCGCTTCAGCTGTGAAGATGGAATTGATCGGGTGGATCCGAAAAGGGTATAATCTAAGATTTGAAGTACCAGCTATGGAGGTGTAGATATGAGATTTCGATGCATCCGTAGCGATGATAAAATAATCTTGAAATTCTTCACTGATGGTTTCTTCAAAAAGGTCTTTAATCATGAACGTAGGTTGAGCTTTATCTTGAAAGCCAAAGGAGGCAAGGTGAATTTCACAAATGTCGTTGTGGAGAACATCAAGTATGTTAGGCAAAGTGATGAAGTGGTCAGAGGTTATGTTCAAATCTGCAAATAGCCCTGCGAAAGCCTCCTGATCTTACTTATTGAATTGGATCCAGGGGTTCGAAGATTGCCGAAATAAGGCAGAATGAACGCTATTTGCACTTGTTTGATAAAAAATGTCCATATTGGAAGGCCAAGGGCAACTCTAAGAGCAATAGTTTGGACGGTGTCACAAATTTTAAAATGGGTCTGCGATAATTTGTTGGTGATTGTGCAGCTGTAATAGAAAAGGCTACAGATTCCATTGTTAGTGATGCCAACCAGGTCTTTTGTTTTGGGGCCGTACGATTTATAGGCGATTGTTTTCAGGGCGTTAATTTTTCTGAGTGCTTTTGCTCGAAGATTTTTAACGATGGCGCCATTCTGATTAGTTTTAGAGAAGATGATTCCCGAATATTTTATTGAATCCTTCCAAGGAAGGGGAGAACCTTCGTAGGAGATGCGGGGAGTAGAAAGCAATCTCCTTTTTGATAGGTCGGCAATAGCACTTTTCTCAGGGGAAATAGAGATATTCCAATAGGTACACCATTTGTAAACATTATCCATTGTATTCTGTAGTTTTTTTAAATGTATTCCAATGAGCTATGAGAAAAGTAAATAAAGATGTCATCTGCGAAAATGGAACGTTTGACGCCTTCGTCTAAGGTCTCAAAGAAATCAAACATAAAAATGGCAAACATAACGGATGATAAGGCACTTCCCTGTGCTAATCCTTTCTGAATGACTTTTGTGTTCGAAAAACTGTTTCTCCATCGAATTTGTAGAGTTCTGTCATGTAAAAACTGATGAATGAATTTGGAAAGATTACCCGTGATACCCAATTGAAGGCATTTCAAAACAAGGCCATCAATGTACACAGAGTTGCACGCACTTTTGATATCCAAATTGATTCCGATAATTTTTTTTGATGATGAGCTTCCGTTATAGCAGTATTAATACCATAAATAGCAAGCTGATTATCTCGGAGGGGTAAGAAACCATAAATATAGGAGGGGATTTTTTTATTGACGATCAGATGATGTTGTAAGGTTTCCTTCCCGCGAGCAACGTTCCCATGAGAAAAAGAATGCCGCCCCTTTTGATATTGGCGGTAAACAGCAGGACAGTTGCACTTGGACATCGCTAACGAGGCGGAGGCAAGAGAAAGGACTTCACACAGAGGACCGCCACAATGCCGAGGAATCCATCACTGTCAGCGAACACATTAGCGGTACCCTTTGGTATCATCCCTGAATAGGCCGGTGGTGGCGAAAACTCAAGAACCTTCCCATAATCGGGGTTGACGACTAGGAAGGTGAGCTGTTGGTCAACGAGAGTACCATTATCCAATGTAGGAAAGGGTAGGTGGAGCTTCACCACTTCATCCACCCCCTGAAGGGGTGAATAAAAACGGGATGTTCGAGGGGAGAACGGCGGAGAGAAACAGATTAGGCGTCTCGAACGAGGTTTCAGGCTCCGGAGGACCGAAGAAAGCTGTGTGATCAGCGGATTGAAAGTCCCGACTGAAGTCGGACTTTGGTAGGCAACCCCGAGGAATCGGCATCCCCGAACTCTCGGCTCATGAACTTGCGAGCACTCTTGGTAGTCTCGTGATTCGGAATTACATTGATAGGTGGAAGCTAACCATCCTGTGAATACAATTAGTTAGGGACTAATTGCCATGGAACTTTGACGTTCTAGAACTATGATGTTAATGATCACTTTGTAAATAATCATATTTAACCAAGACTTCTCTGCAAGAAGTGTCTATTAATTATTGCTGTAGTAATAAAAGTATTTAGGCCAACCTTAGCTTGAATTTATTTGGTCACACCTAGGCCAAGACATTACAATGTGTAATGCGTTGCACCAAAATTCTTTCAAATATTTTTGAACAGACAGAAGTGAGGGCGATGGGCCTGTAAGATTTATCTTTATTTGATTTTCGGACCGGAACAATGACCGAATGTTTCCATTGCTCTGGGATATCGGTTGACGAACAAATTTCTTGGAAAAACTCTGTTAACTTCAAAAGATGTACAATGCTTAATTTTTTGAACCATTTCGCAGGGATGAAATCCGCACCTGGGGACGTATTTCTAGTTTTCTGAATCGCTTTACGCTCTTCTTGGGGTTGGATTGGAATATTCAGATAAGTGTTTTTTTTATCGCCGTTGAAATCCAAAGGAATAGGTTCATGGGTAGTGCTATTAGAGAAAAAATCAAGAAAAAGGTTGCTCTGATTCTGGGGGTTCGAGATATAATGATTGTTATGTAGGGTGAGGTTTGAAACATTTACTTCTTGATTTGAACGGTTGTAGATTCTTTTTATCATAGAATAAAACATGCAGGGTTCCGAGTAATATTGCACATTTTATCCCAATAATTATTGCTTTCCCTCTTAATGTGAAACCGGAGTTTTGCTGCATACTTTTTACGCTTAATACAATCCGAAGTTGAGACATTTCGTAAAGCCCTGGTCCTAAATTTTTTTTAACGTTTGAAAATTATGGAAAGAAATGTTCCACCAGGGAGGATAGTTGTTACCTGGAAAGGCAGCATGTTTTGTATTTTGTTTAATTATCCCAGAGACTTTGTGCGTCACAGTATGGAGATCGGAGTTTGTGGAAGACAAAATTTCTGAAGTATTTTTCATGATGGAGTTCCAATCAATAGTTTTAATGGTTTTCGAGGGTTGACTCAAGAGGGACCAGGTTGTGATCACCGGGTTATGGTCACTTTCAAAAGTGGAATCCGAAACGAAACAATCAACTTAGTGGTAAATTGAGGTTGAGCACAGAGTAAGATCTAGTAGAGAATTTGTTTCCGTGCACGAAGTATAGGTCGGGTTGGACGTGTTAAGTATAACAAAATTAGAGTTTTGGAGCCAATCGACAAAGCTGTTGCTAAGACATGTAGAGGTATTAGAACCCCACATTGGATGGTGCAGGTTGAAATCCCTAAAAATGATGACTGGAATTGAAAATGATTCGAAAAAGGTTTTTGCCTGCTGTATATCAAAACATTGAGGAGCATATAAATTAACAATAATGAATTTGTAGTTATTAAAGTAGATTTCAGTAGCCAGAATTTCAAGGTTAGTATCTTCAGAAAACAAAGTTGGGATAATTCTACCAGCGGCAGTCTTAGGAATGCCGGTAAGAAGACCTCCTCCTGATCGATTCTGTCTATGATAATGAAAAAAGGTCATATTTGAATTACGGAGATGATCATCAAGGTTGAAAAATGTTTCTTGGAAAATCCAAAATTGAGAGGTACAAAAAGGTGAAAGTTGAAGCGAAATGCTCTTATTCCGAAAACCTCTACAGTTCCATTGAACAAACGTCATGAGACAGAGGAGATGCAACTGTAAAAATCAAGGGAATAAGGGGTGAGGAGGAAAAAAAAGGAGATGCGATTTGCAACAACAACAAAGAAATGGAAAAAAAAACACAGACTTGTGAGGGAAAAAGAAAAAAACAAAAAGCACCAAATTAGGTATGGTGCCCTTCTGCATATAAATGCATGGGCGTACTTGAGAAGTTCTCAAAGTTTTCCACGGCACTTTTTTTCTAGAAGGCGATTTGGTTTTTGATTAATCATTTTGAAGAAGTTCTGAAGCAGGGTTTCAACAGTTTTTTCAAACATTGCCATGAGGGCAAGGGTTTGCTGCTCCATTTTTTCTTGAAACGCAAGAGTTTGTTGTTGCATTTGTTCCTGAAAAGCAAGGGCTTGATGTTCCATTTTGTCTAGGAGAGATTGAACAATAGATTCTATTTTTTGATTAACAGTGGATTCAAAATCATTGCTAACAATATTTGATTTTACTGCTGTCGCTTAATTTGTATTGGAAGCGCGACTGAATATGCGTCTGGCCTCTCCAGTCGTGATGATTGATTCTGGATTTTAGCTCTATAACGTTTGTTATTCTTTGCTATACATGGGGCATGCTTTAGATATTGCAGGATGCGGCCCTTGGCAATTGCGGCACTTTGTAGGCCCTTGGACCAACGTGAACCGTTCCACACAAGTAGCAAACTGGATTCTTTTCACACAAATTCTGGTTGGATGATAAAAGCTAAAACATTTTAAACATTTGCGAGGCCTGTCGATAAAAGGCTGAATTTTCTGATTTATAAACCAGATTTTAACAGAATCCGGCAGAGAGGTTCCAAGAATAGTTACGAGGAGTGGTGAAACTTCGTTCGACGAGTTTTGTTTCACAAATCTACGCATATGAGTGATGACAATATCGTTATTATGGGATAGTTCATCCGCTATTTCTTCAAGTGTGGTTTTCGTTGGTATGTCCGAGATGAGGAAACGTGAGGTAATGTTTTCCCAAATAATGTCCGTAGACACTGGAGTATCTAAAACAGTTTGGAGAACAAGAAGTTTAGCCGCACATACCGGGTCCGAAGTAGAGAAGAGGAGTTTGCCTTGGCGAGTATATTTCATGTTAGTGATATTTGCGTGCTCAGTAACCGCTTGTTTGATATATGAATGGAATTGAAAAGGGTTCGAACGAGGCATTTTTGCTGAGCTGTCCTTATTAGCAATAACTATATTGATTGTTTCGAACTGTTTTTGACAGAGGTGAAGAACAAGTTCATTTATGGGTTTACCGCTCATAAGAAATCTGCCATTAGATGTAGAAGCCATATTGTCGAGTTCTTTAATGCAATTCAAGGAAGGAAAATCATCATACGCATCAGAAACAGTTACGATTGAATGGCTCAGATTGCACAAAAGATTCCGGAATTACGTAACCAAAACAAGAGAACGGCGAAAACAAAATGGGCAGATCTTACCTGTCTGCTTCAAAAACTATAAGAGAAAAAATTAAGACGCAAGAGGTAGTCAAGCGCGCTACCATCAGAATTCAACACAAGAGCTCGAGAAAACCAACCGTCACCGCTGCCAGCTTCAACCGAACTCCAGCAGCAGTCAACTCAAACGTAAACAAAGCATATTCTGCGAACCAGTTTGCCGCTTTCCGATTGGTCGGAAGAACCACAAATTTTGGCTACAGTGGAAATATATTTTGATGTTTTATAATTTAAAGTGAGTTTTTTCGTTGAAGAACATTGCATTTGTCGAGGATCGATTGTCTTATCCATAAATAAGTGTATTAATAAGGATCTATCAGAAGGTTTTAGAAGGATCACTCGATTAAATTATATCAAAAATATATCTTTTATTCTTCAACGATCAACATCGCGCCTTGTCGCTGGGAGGGACTCTGGTTAGTTTCTACCGTGCTCTCTGAGACAGGAAATACGTCGGCGAGTTCGCCTTACGCGATTGGTTGAATGGCGGAGTGATAAGATACGTCACTCGCTTGCACCTCTCTGTGAGTGAACAGGAGCGGATGTGCTACACATTTTTAATAAATATTTAATATTTTCTGTTTTTCTATTGAAAGTGCAAGTTTACCCTACGACTTAATAATAATTTTGCCTTTTCTAGCTCAGTTAGCTGTCCATGTTACGCCAAATCCATTTGGAAACTGTATCAAGCGCCAAGTTCGAATCAGTTCCTTCTTTAGTACACAAAGCGTTGAATTCTGTGTTCTTTAAGTTTGTGTAATCCTTTCTTTTTAAATCGGTTAAAAAAGCTCTTAAAGCATTTAAATTCTAAATGGAATGATTATAATTAGCTAAATCGTTTGGTTAAAAATTTAACCGTCAGTGATTATCTAAATCGTATGGTTAAAAATTTAACCGCCAAGCAAACCTTGTATGTCGCCAAAAAGAGAGATAAAGAATAATTATGGCAACCTTTCCACAAAATCAGGCTCTTATTTTAAGTAAATATTGAACTCTACAACAATAGGAACATTACATTTAATATTTTCAAAGTATTCTTAAGGCATAACATTAAAAAACTCCATTTTAAACATAAATTAATATCTTCAAACAGAGTGTTGAAATTTTGAGTATTCCCATTGACTGAACATTATCACCGGAAGTTGTGGGCGGAAAACCTACTTTATCGCAAATAAAAAAAACAGCAAACTAGTCCATGGGCGAGTTTTATATTTTAATTATGTTGCGTATTTAGAAGATTCATGCAGATATCCGACTTCCAGTTTTATGCTTAGTCATTGGAGATCTTCAATGTTTAGCATTTTATTTGAAGACATTAATTAAAATCTTAAATCTTTTTTTCGATTATTATGGTTAAGGATACTTTGAAAATGCCGAATTTGTTTTATTTTTATTATTATTTCTTTAGCTTTGGATGTTTATCTGAAATACGACCATGTTTTTTTGGAATGGCTGTCATATTTATTTGTTGTTTTATGTCAGGACAACGAAATTATCAAAGCAGAAGGTGACGCAATTGGTATTATTAACCCACACAAAACATTGAAGCAATACAAAATTTTGCCTTTAAAAATTTTACAAACGTGAACGTGATCTCAATGCAATGGCGTAACTGGAATTTTGCAGGATTTTCAAAATTCCAGTCGGAACAAGGTTTTAAGGAGACCCAACTCGAAGGGAACGCAGAAACTTCTGCTGTCCGATCCTCAAGGACTGAAAAATAGCCCTCATCCCTCTAAAACAACTACAGGCACCCCGAAATATCTATATACGCCAATGGCTAAGCTGTTGCTAGTCTGATATTGATATTCCTCTTCTGAGAGGACTAAAAATTCTAAAACATTTCATAACATCATTCCACCTTTGTATACATGAATTTTACAAAGCATTAAAGAAGTAAAATAGAAATTTTAATCTTTACTAATAATGAAAGCGAATGTGTGTATGTGTTGGTGCTATACAAGGAAGACCGCTTCAACTAGAGTTGCCAAATTTGACACAAATATACTTTGGAAGGTGAGAATATGAAACTTGGAACGATTTCTTCAAAGTTTTAAAGACAACTTTAATTAATTAACGTCCTTTAATACATTCATTATATTCATTAATAAAATATAAAATAAGGATTGCAAAATTCATCATTGTTTCATTGTTGACATCTTATTATTTCACAATTCCAATGGTTATGCAAAGCAATTAAACATTTTAAACATAAAAAAATATTTTGAAGTGATCCCATGCTTACTTTTCCTCTCACCAGCTCAACTCCTTACCCATTAGAAAGAGAGAGCTCACCCCAGAGTTAAAGCGCTCCGGCACTTCTTAGTTTGCGACTACATCTACATATTTAACTACCTGTGTTACGAACATGGAAAGTTGCTTCCCAGCAATGTTAGTCTTATGGCTAGGGTGAGAGTTCTACAGGGGTATGCATGGGAATGCAGAGGGAAATGGAGCCATCGACCCCGACCTTGGCGCCAAATTTGATGGCTTTGGCGACGAAATGTGGGATCTCAAAAGTTCTGGAATTTTCATGATTCTCTATTAGGGGCCGAGATTCGGATTTATTCAGATGATTCCATGTGACATCACGGCCTGTCGGGGAGACAATGAAAGGACTGTGCTCGGATCGCAGAGGGTAGTGTGTTGAATCGTCTTTGAACGTCCTCGGAGTTCGAAGAATCTCTTTGGAGTCTTGTTCGCATCGCGAGTTGATCAGCTATTAGAGGCCGAGCGCTTTTTGTTCGCGCTATTGCTGTTCTTATCTGTGATTTGCTGTCTGATTGGGATGCAAATTTGTGCAAGTGCTGCGTTTTTCCTGTGACCTGCTTTCGTGTTTTCCGGAGTATTCGTGAATAAAGCGTCGTTTATCTTTTATCAGCTTGTTGGACTGTTTTCACCGTAGACACGCAAGACGATTTTCGTAGCACAAGTTTCTGTTTCATTGTTTTAAATTAAGGAATGAAGATTCTGCTTATTTTTTGAGTTTCTTTGATCAAATCGTGATGAATTTTACTTTCTTTTTATTTATTTGAAATCGTAACGAATTTTTCTTTCTTTTTTTCATTTCAGCAAATTTTTAGGGGAATTTGTATATAAAGTTCTTTAGGACATTAAGTATAATAGAAAATATATGCGGTAAGATAAACTATAATGGATACTATTTTTTACTTCTTTTATCAGCATGTTTTAATCCAGATAACATGCTGTTAGACGTAAAATACAGTACATCACTTTAATGTTTGAATCAACTCCATATTTTGCCTGATAACCTGTAATTAGATTTTAGATGATGCGGACAATCACGTCATGTGACTTGACACAATTAGGGACTTTCATATATACAATGAACAGAATAAGTGCAAGGCTATTCTAACAATCCGTCTTAACTGTCTATCACAGTTTGAAGTTTAAAAATATATTATCAAGGGAACTATGAATATCAAAATATGTATAAGAGATTAAATTGAAATGAAATTCAGTTACTGTTACTGGCGAGAAAGCTGGTCGCCAAAGGAGGTTAGATTATAATATAAAAGAAATTATCCCATATAGCAATTTTAGTTTGCAGCAGTCTTGCAATGCAAGTCTGCAAGTTTAATACATCAAGACCGAAAGTTCATATCAAGACTGCAGCAAGTTAACGCAAATTTCGAAGTCACCACGCGACAAGCTTGCAGCAAACTTTCCGCGTCAAGTTCATTGCAAACGAGTAGAAAAAAGAGAACTCGCATACGAATCCCGGAAGTGCCGGTTACCAACCTGTCGCCCTAACCACTAAATCAGCGAATCTTCGCTTGGCGATGATAGCGAGGATTATTATGCACAAGCTACAAGTTACTTTTAATTGTCTTCTTGGTTTAATAAATTTTTTTATAATTTTTAGAATATGATTTGAAGTCAAAGAGAGAGCGATTTTCGCTAACAACTACATTTTGCTAGTGGAATAAATTATGAAATTAGGGTTCAAAAGTAATTATTTAAAAAAAATATGGCATACAAAGTAAGTTATTATTTTTTCAACAAACATTGGCTGTTTTTTTTAGTTTAATTTTAATTTTGTTTATGAACATTAAAATTTCAACATTAAGAAAAAAGCGAAATATAGTTTTCTTTAAAGTGCGAGTTCTATATTTAGTAAAAGTTGGGATGGAGAATTTTTCAAAAGTAATATTTTTTTTATAAAAAGACCTGAAATATAAATCCGTAATATATTACGTGTTAACTTACAATTATTATCAACAATGCAATAGAAAAGAAGAGAATCGATCTACACAACTTTCTCTTTTTGCTTTGAGTGAGAAACGTTTGGCGCACACGAAGTAAAAAAACATCAAGTTGTTGGCGAATTATACAAGAAAGTAAACCCAAGACGCGTAGAAACACGAACTATTACGTCATTCATCGGTGCAGCGCCGGAAGTATAGCGTATTCTCTGTTAGCTTCGTGGTGTTGTTACAACCCTACGTAACGTGAGGTTATCACCTTTTAACCCAGATAGCACGTAAGTTTGCAGCAAGTTTGATTTTGACATGATATTACCTTGTCTTAGCAAATTTGACGCGTCAAACTTGAAGCGAACTTGTGGCAAGTTCGTCGTGACAACTAGCACCACCCTCGCTTGCAAAACGCGTTTGCAACAAGTTCGTCGTGACAAATAGCGCCACCTCCTTTGCATTGAAAGCTTGCTGTAAGTTTGCAAAACAAGCTTGATGTAAAGATAGCACAAAGAGATAATTATCTTTGTCTCTGTTTTAAAAAAACATCCGATTTTTAATAGCATCTCCTAGAACGTCCTTCTTTTTATTAATTCAATAAATCAATGATAATTTGTAGAAAAACTAACTTTTTTATAAAAAAATCTTTTGAAACATTTTCCATCATTTTACTAAATATAGCTCTCGCACTTTAAAGAAAATTATACGGCCTTTTTCTGAATGTTGACATTTTAACGTTTATAAACAAAATTAAACCGAAAAAACAGTCAATGTTTGTTGAAAAATAAACTTATACATTTTGTCCCATTTTAAAGTAATTACTTTTGAACTCTAATTTCATAATTTATTCTA
Organism: Araneus ventricosus; assembly: GCA_013235015.1. NCBI lineage: Eukaryota > Metazoa > Arthropoda > Arachnida > Araneae > Araneidae > Araneus > Araneus ventricosus. Next base: position 891 of record BGPR01017496.1, on the reverse strand, counting down.
CTAGCAAAACGTAGTTATTAGCGAAAATCACTCTCTCTTTGACTTCAAATCATATTCTCAACTCAAAAAATTAATGAAATCAAGAAAATAAATCGTATACGAATCGAATCGAGCGATGTATTACCGAAATCTATCTTCTACTCTCGGCGTTTAACTGGCTGAGTGGTTAGCGCGTCAGCTTCCAAACCGGTAGGTCGCGAGTTCTAAACCGGGCAGTGTTCGTACTTTGCTTTTGCTGTAATTTGCAATGAATTTGACGCGGCAAGCTTGCTGCAAGTTCGTCCCATGGTGACTTCGAAGCTTGCGTTAACTTGTTTCAAACTTGTTGCAGGCTTGCACTCTTGTCATGTCAAACTTGTTTCAAGCTTGCCCTCTTGTTATGTCAAACTTGTTTCAAGCTTGCACTCTTGTCATGTCAAACTTGTTTCAAGCTTGCACTCTTGTCATGTCAAATTTGTTGCAAGCTTGCTGCGAACTAAAATTGCTATCTGGGAAACTTTATCGCCCAAATTAGGACTAAAATTTTAATATCATTTTTTTAGGTATAAAATAAGTATAGTTTGCAAATTTTTTTGCATAATATTGTATTGTCACCGGAAACCCTTCACTGTGCTGAATTTCAAAGCTGTAGCTCGATTGGAAGTGGGTAAGAAATCGATCTCAAGATTCGAGGACACGACAGTCAAGTTGAATAAAAGCTTATGAAAAGAAGGACGGTCTAGGAGATGTTATTAAAAATCGGATGTTTTTTAAAACAAAGAATCAAAACCATATATATACTTCTGTATCCAGGTTGTGGTGCGTGTGTGCCGTATCAACTTTACAGCAAACTTGTTTTGCAATCGTGGTGTGTAAGTGTGTCGTATCAACTTCACAGCAAGCTTGTTTTGC
>BGPR01017495.1:4212-18344 GCA_013235015.1 Araneus ventricosus | reverse complement strand
TTCCCGTCATATCAAGACGAGAGCGTAGAGAAATTTCGTTTCCCGTCCCAAAATGTTTAGTTCTGAGTGACAACACTGTCATCTTGGATTATTAGTTTTCAACTGAAATCCAAACATAGATTTTCCATGTCGGCGTAAGCTGCTGGAAATGTTGAATTTCCCCCTCGTTTGCAAGGTAAAGTTTTTTAAAAAATGTTTCACCTATTTCCCGTTTAGTTCTACACCTGACACACACAAAATGAAGAACCCGTAATCGAAGAAATCTTGTGAATATAATTTTCATATTGAAAAAGTATAAATGAATATTTTTAGAATATATGTTTTGTTCAGGATTTAAATTTAATTTCGGCCAAAATCGTCTCGCTTAAATTTTCAGAAAGAAATTTATTTCTGTGAAAGTTTTTAATATTTTGTTAATCAAAATATATATTTAATGTTTAATAATAAAATTTTTATTGTGAATCTTTATATAAATATCACCAGTTATTTTATGCAAATAAATACAGTAAAGCCCCTTCATACGTCTCTCAAGGGACTGATCTAAAACGACGTATAAATGAAAAGACAGATTATCGAAATTTTAATAAACAACTTTGATTATTGCAAATTCATTTAAAAGTAATAATTTTAAAGTTTTTAAGATAGTACTGGTATACATACATAGTATTACATACTACTACATAGTATTGAAAAAAATAATGATTTTTTAAAATTACACATTTATCATAAAAGTGAGAAATATCATGCATTTATTGCATGACTTGAGTACCAATTAATATACATTTCTTATTTTATACCATTTGTGTGCATGCATGTAGCGTTTAATTAAAAAAAATCTTCAACCGTCGTCTGACGTGCTGATTGTCTGTGAACAATAAGTACTGCATCATGAATCGAATTAAGTTGATTGAATGTTTTCTCGCTAGTGTTTGACAAACAAAATAAGTTCGAGGTTTTACAATGGAGTCCATTGGTCTTTTAAAGATAGTGGACTAACATCTTCACATTCTTCTTCATCATGCTAACTCTCCCGCTTTGTAGGAAAGATTTTCTACTTAATAGGAATGAAAAAATAATGACTGAGGCAGGAAATTTGCGAATTTTCGGCAGGGGAAAATGACGTATAAATCAAATTCTCATTCATCATTATAACGGTTACGAATGAATTGGGACTGTAATGAAACGACGTATATATGAGAAACGCATAAACGAGGCTCTACGGTAATTCGTAATTATCGTTTGGCAATTGCTTAAATTTGATTGTTCTTTGAACAACCGAATTTATGCAATTGGCAGACGATAATATCAAAAAACAAACCTGTAATATTGAAAATAACTTGATTTAGAATTGTCATATAGTTGTTTTCGAGGGTTGTTGTTTTTTACAGAGTGTATATATATAAATTATTATTAAGATTATAAAGAAATAATTGTGCTCATTAAATGAAATCTTCTTAAATTGTCGATTTACTCTGATTTGAAACTTTGCGAGTGATCGCACAAACTAATTTTTGAATAACTCTATACAACACAGCTTTTACTCCACTGTCCTACTTTGCTCTAATTTATAGGCGAAAAGGGGCATATTTTAGGTATGGAACGTTCGATATCTGTCACAATAAACGAGATGTCTTCTTTACGAAAGATCTCGGATTTTTTACGGCCCGTAAAATATCGAACAATGACGATTTTATTGGCGAGTGATGAAGTTCTCAACATAAAGGGGATCAGGAAAGTTAAGAGAAGAATTTTTTAATCTGTTTGGTCTCTTTTACTTCCGTCTTTTTGCGAAATCAAGCTAATCGCATAGAATGCCTTAACTTGCAGCCCCAATCTGATCCGACATTCATTACTTTTGAAAGAAATTACGCGAGTTGGGGCAAGATATTTTGATGGTCCAGTGACAGTGACAGCTCGTCCATTAGGGCTGCAGAGCTACAAAAATCTGATTTTTTTTATATAAAAAACTTGTATTTTTTCGTTATTAATCTTATTTGCTTACTTTTCCTCACTGCGAGTTCGATGTTCTATGAAAATGAAAAAATATATATGTAATGATTTAGAATTTTTAACCCTTTACTGCGGGTACTTTTATTAGAGCCGATCGCTCTAAACGCAAAATAATATATATATATATATATATATATCATTATTTATGGTGATACAGTGGCGAAATACAAAAATATGTGTAGTATTTCATAATTAACTACAAGAATTTAAACTTTTTTTTTTTATAAAAAAATGTTTATATAATTTAGAGGTAAGATAAACGAGAAAAAATTATTTTGGTTCATTCATATATGAAAATATTTTTAAGATTTAGTGGTACATAAGTCACAGTCGCAACAAGTGGTTTATAAGCCACGCCCGCGTCTGGCTACAATTTAAGAATATGGTTTGTAAACTATACCCGCAGTTAAAGGGTTAAACATCTTTAAAATAAATATTTTTTAAAACCGCTTAATTTTTAATTATAAACGAATTACTTCAACTTTAGATAAAGGCATTTCTACTTTAACTTCCCGATTCGGGACTTCCCCGAAAGTATTACCATTACAGACAAGCGGCAAGCGTTCGCCGTGTTTCTGTAAGGTTATCTTTTTAAGACGTAACTAGTTGCGTGGCCCGGCGTTGCATGGGCAATCTGGAATAATGTGATATTTCTTGGCGGAGAGAAGTGAGGCCTCGGGATCCATATTTTTCATATGCCCACCTCCTTTTGTTTCAACAAATATTGTCACTTGCTTTCCCCAAAAAACGTTACGTAGTTAAACACCGTAAGACAAAAAAAAAAAAAAAAATGCAAGAAAATGATTTTTTCCGATGTTGATAAATCAAGACACAAAAGCTAGCTAAAAAAGGAAAAATAAAATCTTTTATACAAACCAGCTTCCGTGAAATGAATAAAAAATACAATAACATCAGATCTTAAAGTTTAATAATAAGGGGGGGGGGGTAAGAAAATTGTCTCTTCTCAATAGATGGCAGCACATGACTTATATAACGGTAACTTTACGAAATAAAGCACCGTAAGACTAAAAAAAAGAAAGAAAGAAATACAAGAAAACGATTTTTCCGATGTTTATGAATCAAAACACGGATTAATTAAAACCTTCGATACAAACGCAGCTTTCGTTAAATAAATAAAAAATGCAAGAACACAGTACGTGAAAATTAATGATAGGGAAAAAAGGAAATTGTATCTGCCAATAAATGGCAGCACAGTGAATTCATTCATTTTGAAGTTTTTAATTAATATCTTTTTAACTAATTATAATTTCGGAATTTCAATGGGGAAAATGAATGCCTTGGATTATTTCCCATATTTTGGTACTTTCGGCTTGTTTCTGCATTCAGTGGTTCGTGAGAAGATATTCGGACATAGATAGATACATACTTTTGTTTACCTTCGGATTTTAATAGTAACTAGCTAGGTGGCCTGGCGTTACACCGGCTATCTTGAATACTGACATATTCCTTGACGGAGAGAAGTGAGGCCTCGGGATCCATATTTTTTCATATGCCCGCCTCCATTTTTTCAACAAATATTGTCACTTACTTTATTCAACAAACGTTACGAAGTTAAACACCGTAATGCAAAAATGCAAGAAAACGATTTTTTCCGATGTTAATAAATCAAAACACAGAAACTAGTTAAAAAAGAAATACTAGCTTCTCTTTAAATAATTTTAAAAATGCAAGAACACCTAATGTGATTTCTGCTCAATAGATGGCAGTACATGACTTATATAACAGTAACTTTACGAAATAAATCACCGTAAAACGAAAAAAAGCAAGAAAGTGATTTTTTTCCTAAGTTCATAAATCAAAACACAGAAGTTTGCTAAAAAAGAAAAAAAACTTTTATATACAAATATACAAACCAGTTTTCGTTAAATAAATTTAAAAAAAATGTAACAGGATCTGAAAACAAATAATAGGGGAAAAAAAGAATACGCCGTAAATGAATTCACCGTGCTTCCCATTGATGGCAGCACGGTGAATTCATTCATTTAGACGTTTTTAGTTACTATCTTTTTAAATAATAATGATTTCTGAATTTCAATGGTCAAGAGGATTCCTTAGATTATTTCCCATCTTTTGGTACTTTCGGCTCGTTTTTCATTCAGTGGTTCGTTAGAAGATAGCCGGACATATATAGATAGATATTTGTATACATTCGAATTTTAATAGTGTAGATGATTCACTTTTCTTTCTCCTATACAGGGCTATCAAAACTTTCTGTCCTGCTTCATCTATGTCAATCGGGGATGCATTTTCATCACGGAAAATGTTCACAACTTGTTGCAGTTCAAAACATTGATAAATTTCTTCTTCCCCTGCCTGAAAAGTGTAGATATGGTATCGCAACAACTGAATGCATGAAGAAACAAAATATTGTCCCTTATGTGTGGAGCAATGTTCAGGGTTGCTGCACAATATAAAGCATCTTCTGCTTTACCTCTCCCAGGCTTTAAGAAGAAAATGTTTTCGGAATTAGTGGATGCTGCCTTTATAACCAAGAGGTCGATATCTTCACCAACAAAGAAAAAGAAAAGAAAGAAAAGTGAAGAAACAAGGGATTCTCTGATATTTAAACTTTTCCAAAAATCACTAGGAAAAAATAATTTCAATTTAGTGTCTCTCCCTCCCACTACAGCAGGTGCACATGAACACTCTCTCCGTGCATAGCTACAGGTTCAACTTTGGAGTGGATTTCCAAAAGGCCCTTAGATTGATGTTGGAAAGAAACCAAACATGGATTGTTCTCAGTCACCACCCACAAGGAACCAGCTCCTCCAGCTCTTCTCTCTATGATATCATTGCAAGTGCACAAAAGGGTGTAATATGACTTGCACCGGTAGGAAATCTGGCGTTAAATGTTCTACAATTTGCTATCACTACAAAGGGCAAGGCTGTACCAATTCTCTAGAAGATAGCATCATTACAAACTCAGCTAATCAAGAGACTGAAATCGATATCAGGATGGAGGAGATAATTTTAGAAGTTGACTTTGAGGAAGAACATGAAAATGACAGTAAGCAAACCGACATTAATGATTATGACTAACTTTAAACATCTAAAGAATTGAAATAGATCGAAAATTTTTTATATATTTAATATCACTTCAATTATGCGTAATTAAACAATAAGTCTTGAATTGAAAGTCGTTGTTTTTCATTACGCTCTCAGCCATTGTTGAAATTTTCGTGCGACGTTTTCCTTTGTTAAATCATTATAATAGTGTTTTTTTTTCTTCAAAATATACTAAATAAAGACTTGAAATTATTATAAAAGCATCATGAACAAATTTAAACTGTATATATAATAATTGGAGGTAGGATGAACCTATAACCTAGTCCGTTCTCGCTTCAAGCGCTTGATTAGAGATTTAGGCAGTACTTTGAAGCGCAGTTGTGAGCTTAATTTTCATTGAATATACTAAGTGTTGGTACTCATTTTATTTAGAATTTTAAGCTCTACAACTTTTGTATTACAATGTTTTTGATAGCATGAGTTGTTTTTGAGATATTGCTCGATTATTGAAAAAAGTCCTATTTTCTTACTACAAATCTGCACGCAGCTGCTAACGCTCACCTAGCCGGAGGGGGAAAACTTAGTATGTTCAATCCAGACCTAAACTGAAGGGATTAAAACAATTTCCAGCTTTCCCCTAATTAATTCCGAATTCAACTACCCAACCACTGGGCTAATAGCTAAGCAACATGGGTTGACGATCAAGGTCACTTGAAGTATTAAAAGCTCTAATGTTTCATTGAATCAAGGTTCCAATAATTTTTTAAAACTCCCAGGCTGTTAACTTTACAAATAATTAAAAGCACGGAAACCATGCCGCATGTAAATAACAGGTAAAGCTTATCAATGGCACTCCTAAAGCGGGTATTCCCTTTTTTCCAGCCGCTTGACTGGCGCTCTCTTTCCACAATTTGATGTTTACCGTTGATACGCGTAAACTACACGAACAGCATTCCCGAGATGGCCATGGACCGGAACCATTTAAATCTTTACTTAAAAGGTTAATCCCACATCCGTAATATCACGGTAAAAGATATCTAAAGCTAAAAGGTACGACTGCTGTTTCTCTACAATTTTCTATTTCATTTAGGTTGTTTAAAATTCATATGTCAATCCTATATTACGATGACCAACTCTTTTATAATGAAAAAGAGGACACTAATAAATTCAACTAAAAAAATTTCGTAAATATAAGAAACATGTTATTCATTATAACAATATTAGAGAATACATTTTAATATAATAAATGCATAATAAAAACATTAGCAATATTGTATATTGTAATTATGCTTACAAGTCTATTAATTATTATTTAAAGGAGTAAAATTAGACTTCAAATATCGAAAAGGAGGACACTTTTCGTAGGAGGACCATAAGGGGAACAGCCCTCCCTAAAGGAGGACCGATTGATCATCTTTTCTGTTGTCCAACATTACTTTTCCTCATCTAATACAAAGTCTATAGCGATGAATAACGTACAAGTGGATGAGATTTTTTACCGACTTCTGACATAGCATACTCGGTTTACGTTAAAACACATTGTTAGTTTACATATTTAAGTTGATGATAGCATTCTTACACACAGTATTGTAAACATGAGGCATTGTAAATAAGTTCACATTAATAAACTATCTTTCTATTTTGTATATACACTTCGAGAAATATTAAATTTCAACAACTCAACAAAAGACTAAATCATTTTCTAAGGGGAGAACGTTTATTTCCTGGGCACTTATAAACGTTTTCATATTATCATTATTTGGATTTTTTATTTGAATATTTGCTTCTGTTATATCGCCCACCAACCATCCCCTGTATATATATTTATTTTAAACTTTTAAGCAATAAACCATATATGTATTACGTAATGCATCTTTTATAAGAACCAGTCTACTGTACAGAATTTTCCCGGCGTTGCTGATTACAAATATAAACTTATAAAAAATCTTTAGAACGAACAAAATGACAGCAAACAATATACGTTGCAAAATAAAACACCAAAAGATAAAAGAAAAAATGCAAGAAAACGATATTTTTCCGATGCTTATAAATTAAAATACGGAAACTCGCTAAGCGAATTGTTCACAAAAGAAAAAAAATAGCAAAACCTTTTATTCAAACCAACTTCCTTTAATGCGGCTCAAAAAGAATACTATTTGAAGATAAAAAAAATAAAAAATGCAAGAACTAATAAATTAAACACCGGATTTGAATAATAATAGTGAAAAAGGTAAATGTGCGAAAATAAGCAAAAACGACAGAATTTACCACTTAAAATTAATTAAATAAAAATCTAATTTCAATTTTAAAATAATTTCTCAGCGTTAGCTCCCTTTTGTGCTAATTCATCACTGCTAAATTTGATCCTGGTAAGTCAAACGGTCTACGAGAGCATAAAGAACAAAAAAAAAACGAATATATATATACATATTCAAAAATATTGCTTTTATATATATATATATATATATTAGATTTTTTTAAAAAATTTTTAATGATCTGTACTACGAACAAAGACTAGGCTGGCATTCTTCGAAACTGCTAGTGCACGAAGTACATCTAAATTACTGAGTGAAATACCAACTTTCAAAGTTTTTTAATGACATATGCACAAAGACATTGCATTGAAGTAAATTTTCTGAACGGCTATTTATTCTGTTGACTTCCAATGTGCTTTCATAAGAAGCTAAATGATTGTTTATAAATTTAGTTTTCATTATCATGTAACTTCAATCACTCGAGAATCTACTGAAAAAAATTTATATTATGAATAAGTGAAACACGAGCAAAATGTTTAGACTTTAGTAATAAATCTACCGCTTAATCATTATTCTTAAACTAATAATTTTCTCTTTCCTTATAATTTCAATAGAGTGGGTAAAATTTCAATAGTATTGTCTACAGTTTCCAAATTGAAAACTTTACATGGAGACTTATGGCTGGGCAGTAATGTAGTTGCAAATTAAGCAGTGTCAGAACACTTCATCCTGAGTGACAAAAATCGCGGTGTTTTAAAAAAGGTTTTTACAATTTTTCTTTTTTATTTCTCTTTAAAATAAAGCAGTGCCAGAAGGGCGTTCCGGCTCTAGTACACCGCTGCAACTGGGAAACATTTCTAGGTGGACTGAGTTGGAAAATTACATCAGCTGACAAACTGAATTGAAAGAAAAGGTTGGTAATGAAAAGATTATTATAATACAAACATCAAAAGCATAAGGAGTAAAAAATTTTGCTTGCTTTTAAAAATAATCAAATTTAATTGTGAAAACTTCAACAAATTAAATTTTATATAAAATAATCAAATTTTATTTAAAAATAACCAAATTGTACTGCACACATTCGACCATAAAATTTTGTATAGTTCACTTTACAAATGTAATATCTAAAATTCATGAGACATCTTTTCTCCCTTAATTATATCAGATATTTTATAGAATATTCATCAGCATTCTTTTCAAGCTATTTCAGTTTTATCCACAAACACAAATTCGTTTAAAACAAGAAAAAAAATAAATAGTTGCATTTCAAGATTAATAATATAGAAATCATGTAAGAAAAATATAATAAAAATTATAATAAGACAGGAAAAATATTAATTTTAATATATCATAGAATGTAAATACTTTCTTTAAGAGGATTTTTCAAATATCTTATCAAATGAAATAATTAATTTCTATTCGAATGTAATTAAAAGGAAACAGATCTCCAAATGTTTCAGCACTTTTTTTTAATGATTGTAAGGTAGATGCTCCAGTTTTGACCACATCGGATCTATTTTTCCAATAATTAACCAGTAATTTCAAATTAAATAATAAGAAGCAGTCTAATACTTTAAACAATCCTTATTTAAATCTTTTCAATATGATTGGTTCATTTTCTCAAACAAGTGACTTGCAAAAAAATTAAATGCATGATAATGTATTATATACTCACAACTGTTAACGTTTTTGTTAAGGAACAAGTATTTGCAGTTTTTTATCATTAAGCTCTCAGAATTAAATGATTAATCTAAAACTATTTACCCTTAGAGTTTATGAGGTAAGCTTTCTTTTTATTCTGATTTCATGTCAAAATTTATTATTTTTAAGATTAAATGGGTGGTGGCCAAAACTGGTACTTTAAATTTACTATGTGATTAAATGGGTGGTGGCCAAAACTGGTACTTTAAATTTACTATATGTGCCAGTTTTGGCCATGCAGGTGGCCAAAAGTGGAACACTACATGTTCCAGTTTTGGCCACATAACTTCATTACTGTGTTTTTAGCCATTACGTAAATTTAAGAATATCTGGAAGAAATAAAATCAACTAATTTAGTTTTGTTTCTAAAATAAAAGCAACTAACTTAATTTATTTCTAAAATACAGGCAATTGATTTAGTTTTGTTTCTAAAATGAAAAGTAACTGAACTGATATAGCTTTGTTTCTGAAATAAAAGTAACTGATTTAGTTTTGTTTGCTTTCATTTTACATAGTAAGAAGGCAGGTAGCATTTTCATAAAAAAAATTGTGCTACTCACCAGCTAAAGTTGGTAATGCAGTTAAGGCCATTCAAAATGGAATATCAAAAACATCTCTATTTTGAATGTTTTCCTCACATTTATGTTAGAAAATTTCAACTTGAGGAACTTTAATCGAGTGATGAGGAATATTATTTTATATGCATGGATTGCTCTAATTTTTAAAATAATTCTGATGAATTTGATTAATTAAATTATAAAAATACATATTTGTGGATATTGTTAGTGAGTATAATAATGCAAATTCTTGATTTGTAAGATTTTTTTTAAAAAAAATCTATGCTTTTGCAATGTAAGTTTATTCCTCTCCCCACTTTTTGTTTCATATTTTATAAAAAAAAAATGTGAGTATATATAGTTTGCATTTTATCAACCAAATTACATTATAGTTTGGATTTTATCAACTAAATTAAATTATTGTTTTCTGCATTCCTGTTTCTTTTTTAAAAACTGAAATCTGCAGTTAAAATCATCTTAAGTAAATTTTATTACATATCTTTATAAATTCATCAAAAATCACATTTAAAATAACAGAAAATAATGTACTAAAATATATATTGCATAAAAATTATTTATTTTTACTTAAAATTCATTAAAATGTCTGTTAAAAATATAATATTAGTGTGGACAAAACTGGTGTAAGGTGGCCAAAACTGGTGTAAATGGGGTTAATTTATTTAAAAATTCATAACTCTAAATCTAAAATATTCTTCAGAAAAATTTTATAACTAGCAGAAAGCCAATAAAATTTGCTAAGAATAGTATAAGTATGATTTAATATGCTTTAAACAGTCATCCACAGTGAAATTTCCATTTCAAATTTTCTCTGGTGGCCAAAACTGGAGCATCTATCCTATGCTGCATTCAAGACCTGGAGTGCTTCATATTATAAATTATATGTTCCGCTGTTTCCAAAGCTACTTTGGAATGATCCTCTTTGAAGACTTTCCAAACATCGGAATATATGATTTCCGAGTTATTCAGTATGAATTCTTGAACCGCCTTTTTCAGACTTTCATCGTTGTGCATATCCGCAAGAAGTAGAATTTTACAAACATTAGATTCGGTGAGGGTCGACTTTAAAAATCTGGAGCATTTTTCTTTCAAATCCAAAACTTCATACTTATCCGCCGCTTCGAACAAATTTGCCGCAGCCTCCCACGTGAGTTCTTGTATTTTGTCCTCGTAGATATACAACAACAGACGACCGAGTGTGTCTGCGTCCAGGTCAGGAATATCGATGCACTTGCTCGTCTTTTCCCTCATGTCTTTGGTGAACATCGCTCTGAAAACAGGCGAGCGACTGCTAAGGATGAGTTTGTGAACAGGAAAGGATTTGGTGCCGGCCCGGAGGCAGACATCACTTAAGGTTCCATCTTCCTTAAATAGATTGACTATCTCTTTAAAAGGACAGACGGCCGCCTCACTCAGCTCATCGAAATGCGCCTCACTTTTCTCTCTCTGAATAGTTTTCAAGTTAGGATAATCCATTAATTTATAATCTTCTATTCTACTCCCGACCTCAGGAGAAGAAGTAAGTTTCAGTTCGCAACGCAAGAGTAGCACATCATCGGATAACAAAAGAGCTTTCAACTTACTTTTTTCAAAGACACTTAATTTGGTAATTTTTTTATCCATATCCATGTATGTTGAAACTCGTTTGAAGAGAAAAACCATTCCTTCGGCATCTAACACAGCAATTTCGGCATCTGTATGAAAATAATTTCTTAAATGAGGTGCTACCAAGTGAATGAATACACATTCCTTGTCATCCGCTTCAGCCAAGGAAAGAGTCAGGATCAGCTGTGGACGTCTTTTCTCGGCTGAATTCAGGATGCGGATCCTCTTTTCTCCCAGCTGCAGAGAACTGCATCCTTTTACGGCCCAAACGCAGGAAGGCCGATACACATCGAACTGAGTACTGGCGAAGCACAATTCGGATTTGCATATTTCAGTTCCTTTTCTCCAAAGGCGACATCGAACGGTTAATAGATCTTTTGGAAAGAACTCGTCTCCTCTTAGATCAAAAAGTGCATCTGTGTCGCTAATTTCAGCAAAGCGCGAGTAATCTTCCTTTCGCAAATGTTCTGTACCCGATCTCTTAGCTAATGAAAATCCATCGGTATCGAGGAATGCGAGTTCAAACTCAACTTCGATACTCTCCGGTCCGCCGTCCTCTTCTTTTCTTTGAATACGTAAAGCTAGCAATTTTGATGGGCTGTGAATTCTCATACATAAGTTCCATCGGGTCATCTCCATTGACTGCACCGTAAACACCGGGCTGCTGACGAGCTCAAATCTGGGAGCCGATTCAATTTTCCATATGTATGTGAAATGCGCCCTTCTCTCTTCGTCTTTGCTTACTGTGGCAGCCATCGCGCCTCGGTTTCGAATATCCGACGCGTGCTTTGGAAACAGTCTGCGTCTAGACAAACGACAGAAAGGGAGTTTCCCTTTCGAAACGATTATCGGTTTGCTACCGCTGATTTGGCAACCTGCCAGAGAGAGAAAAGGAGCTATTTTGTTCAAATCGTAGCGTATGATTCAATAACGTAATATCAGCGTTTTCTCATTCTTCACTCCCCTCAGCGACAGACGAATAACATAATCTGAAAAAAAAGAAATAAGTTTTTTTGAGTAATTAAACAGGGCAGACGATGATAAAATCTTAATGAAAAGCTACAGATAAATAACGTCAGAGATGCGAACCGTACGACCTTGATTTGAAATAAATGCTCTTCACGTGATACGCTTTCCGTGAAGTGAGTAACCGTACCTTATCTGCAAAGGGAAGACCCGATTATTGTATTCTTTGTCTCGGACTGAGAAAATACCACAGATTTGTACCGAATGTGGATTAACCCTTTAAAGTTCACTATATGTTTCGTTCTGAAAATTACTAAATTTATGTCAAAAATTAGCATTAGACATGTAGCTGATCATAAATATGTAAAAGAAAAAAAAATTGGCACTTTTTATTTTCAATAAATTTGTGGATTCACAATGGAACCAATGAACAGTACCGGGCTATTTTTCCCTCAAAATAATTATCATCGAAATGCAATTTAAATTATGTATTTAATTTATAAGGGGAAATATATAATTGCACTTCAATTTAGATAGTATGCACTTGGTACATTGAACTATAATTCGGATACTTTGCACTATAATTCGAATACTTTGCACTATAATTCGAATACTTTGCACTATAATTCGAATACTTTGCACTATAATTCGAATACTTTGCACTATAAATTTGATACTTTACACTTGGATCATGGAACTATAAAGTATCAAATTTATAGTGCAAAGTATTCGAATTATAGTGCAAAGTATTCGAATTATAGTGCAAAAGTATTCGAATTATAGTAAAGTATTCGAATTATAGTGCAAAACTGGAATTATAGTTCAATGTAATTTGTGCGCATACTATCTAAATTGAAGTGCAATTATATATTTCCCTTATAAATTAAATACAATTTAAATTGCATTGATGATAATTATTTTGAGGGAAAATAGCCCGGTACTGTTCATTGGTTCCATTGTGAATCCACAAATTTATTACCAAAAGTGCCAATTTTTTTTTCTTTTTACATATTTATGATCAGCTATTGCCCACGCTAATTTTGACATAAATTTAGTAATTTCAGAACGAAACATATAGTGAACTTTTAAAGGATTAATCCACATTCAGTACAAATCTGTGGTATTTTTCAGTCGAGACAAATACAATAATCGGGTCTTCTTCCTGCAGATAAGGTAATATTACCACCCCACGGAAAGCGTATCACGTGAAGAGCATTTATTTCAAATCATACGTACGGTTCGGCCTCTGACGTTATTTATCTGTAGCTTTTCATTAAGATTTTACTTCATCATTGCCCTGTTTAATTAATACTTCCAAAAGACATTATTTCTTTTTTTTTTTTTCAGATTATGGTGTTATTGTCTGAGCGCTGAGGGAGTGAAGAAATGAGAAACGCTGATATTACGTTATTGAATCATACGCTACGATTTGAACAAATATTCTTTCTCTCTGGCAGGTTGCCGCTATAGCAAAACCACGATAATCGCTTCGAAAGGAAACCTCTTCTGTCGTTTGCTCCAGACGCAGACTGTTTCCAAAGCACGCGTCGAATATTCGAAACCGAGGCGCGATGGCTGCCACAGTAAGCAAAGACGAAGAGAAGGGCGCATTTCATATACGTATGGAAAATTGAATCGTTTGCCAGATTTGAGTCAGCAGCCTGGTGTTACGGTGCAAAGCCGATAATGAGATGACCTGATGGAACTTATGTATGAGAATTCACAGCCCATCAAAAATTGCTAGCTTTACGTATTCAAAGAAAAAGAAGAGGACGGCGGACCGAGAGTAATACTGAAGTTGAGTTTGAACCGCATTTCGATACCGATGGATTTCATTAGGCTAAGAGAGATCGGGCAGAACATTTGTGCTACATTGCGCTTTGCTGAAATTAGCGACACTGATGCACTTTAATCTAAGAGGAGTGGGTTCTTTCCAAAGAACTGTCTGATGTCGCCTTTGGAGAGCAATACGCAACTGAACGAAGTACATCGA
>BGPR01017494.1:0-31850 GCA_013235015.1 Araneus ventricosus | reverse complement strand
GCACTTACTTCATATCTGCATTATGAACAGCAAACCTGTAGGAATAATATTGCAACTATGTAACCCTAACACGTTTTGCAGATCTTCTTTCTTCAACATGTTCCAAGTTGGAATTCCAACCGCATTCTCCATTCAGAAATAGAAGAGGATAAACCATAGGATCGCTGCACTGATTAAGTGTTGAAATATTTTTGTTTGTATCAACTGTTAGCAACTGGATAAATGCAAATATCTCGATTTGCTGGGGACTCTACTTCATCTCCGACAAATATTGCAGCAACCTCTGTCCTTGAAGTAGGTGCATTATACCTGCACAAGTCGAAATCTGGATGTTCCATAAAAACCATTTTAACATTTACAGCTGGATTAGATTGCATCAATTGATGCATCTGCAGATATGATTACGCAAATGGATTTATGCTTCGTAATAAAGTGTCCAACTTCTCCATTACAGAGTGAAGGCAGGCTTGATTATTCTCCATACGTCTATTCCTTGCTTCACTGGAGTCAGATATGTACAATTGTCCATAGCCATGTCTGTTTCATTCATTTGAACAGAGAGGAGAAACCATATGATAAATCTGACCATGTATATGGAAACACTATGGGCATGTTCCAAGAGGTGCCTTTATTTTAGCCCTCATAGATGCAAAGGCTAATGCAGCATTATATTCTCGAATTTGTTGTTGATAGTTTTTTGCTTCCTGTAAATTGCTGCAGAGTATTTCCTTGAAAAGATCAGGAGCTTCTGGATTGATTTGAAGGCTTTGGGGGATTTTTAGCTGCAAAGGCTATCATTCCCGTATTCACAAAAAAGTTCAGATTAAGAAATGTCGAAAAAGTTCAGGTTTCGAAGGAAAAAATGAAGGTTCTGTTTATTTCTGAATTTTCAGTTACGACCGTTACAATTGTAAACAAACCGGTCGTTGCCATCGGTAAAAAAGACTTTTCGATACGTACTATTTCCGCTTTAGCGTTTTATATATATAGATTATAATACATGTTTAAATGTTATCTGCTTTTTAAAAATTATAACAAGCCATATATACTGATATATTCAAAAATAACGAATTTCTCTTATGCCCTGCAATTGACAAATTCGAAAAGAATTATCTTAAACATTTTTTTAAAAGATGATTCAACTCTATTCCGCGACATATAAAAACACATGCATAAAAATATAAATATATGCAATGAAAATCTGTATATATAAAACGCTAAAGCGGAAATAGAACGTGGCGGAAAAAGTCTTTTCTTACGATGGCAACGACCGGTTTGTTTACATTCGGCTATGGTCGAAGCGTGGCGGCAGTGCTGCAAGGGATTTTTTTTCAACATTTCGTAATTTCTTCATGCTAATGAGTCTGCAAGACCTTTATTATAATCTGCTTAGGAACAGCATTCGGACATTTAAATGAAAATTTTGATGAAACGCACGCTTCAAAGGAGATCAGCTAG
Organism: Araneus ventricosus; assembly: GCA_013235015.1. Classification (NCBI taxonomy): domain Eukaryota; kingdom Metazoa; phylum Arthropoda; class Arachnida; order Araneae; family Araneidae; genus Araneus; species Araneus ventricosus. The sequence continues at coordinate 30,392 of BGPR01017494.1, read as the reverse complement.
AAATAAATCTGATAAGCTTAGGCGAGCCAGAAAACGTTCTGATCAACTTATGCAAATCGTGTTCATTCTCAAATTGAGGTGAATGTCCCGGAACATATCTGTAGCAATAAGTCTGATGTGTGCTAATTTTGTGATGCATTTTATTGTGAAAACGAAGTGAACTCGAGGAAAAACTATACCAAATCCTGTCGTGATATGAAAGTTCATCTGACAGAAGCTCCTGATCTTTTCAAGCAATTACTCTGCACCAATTCACAAGTAACAAAAACTATCAACAGCAAATTCGAAAATATAATGCTGTATTAGCCTTTGCATCTATGGGGGCTGAAATAAAGGCATCTCTTGGGACATGTCCATAGTGTTTCCATATACATGGTCAGATTTATCATATGGTTTCTCCTCTCTGTTCAAATGTACGCATGGCTATGGACAATTGTACATATCTGACTCCAGTGAAGCAAGGAATAGACGTATGGAGAATAATCAAGCCTGCCTTCACTCTGTAATGGAGAAGTTGGACACTTTATTACGAAGCATAAATCCATTTGCGGAATCATATCTGTAGATGCATCAATTGATGCAATCTAATCCAGCTGTAAATGTTAAAATGGTTTTTATGGAACATCTAGATTTCGACTTGTGCAGGTATAATGTACCTGCAGATTACTACTGTTCAAGGACAGAGGTTGCTGCAATATTTATCGGAGATGAAGTAGAGCCCCCAGCAAATCGAGATATTTGCATTTATCCAGTTGCTAACAGTTAATACAAACAAAAATATTTCACCACTTAATCAGTGCAGCGATCCTATGGTTTATCCTCTTCTATTTCTGATTGGTGAATGCAGTTGGAATTCCAACTTGGAACATGTTTAAGAAAGAAGATCTGCAAAACGTGTTAGGGTTACATAGTTGCAATATTATTCCTACAGGTTTGCTGTTTGTAATGCAGATATGATGTAAGTGCTCCTGAAGCGATGTGGAGACTCATTGAATTTTCTTTCTCAGAAAAACCTCATGTAGGTAATCATGAGGTAGGCCGTTCACTTGCCAAACCAACGCAAGTTGTACGAATTGTTTGCCGTGATAATGCAACTTTAATCATAAGGGCTGTGTAATGGGCTGTACAACAAATCGAATAGTGACAAAACTACAGTGTAACGTTATTGAAGCAGAAATGATTGAGTCAAGCTCAAAAGAAACATTTTTAATTCCCGGAATACCGCTCATCCCATCGGACAATAATACAGCTTTTCTTTTTTCGTTGTCGATTTTGCTTTTTCAGCGGAGGGTGAGAAACTTTTTTTCTCCTTTGGTTTTTGATTTTGAATCCCTCCCCCCGTGAAAACAAGTCTGTGTACGTCACTGTACTGTATATTGCTTTTTTTCCTTCTACGACTCTCCTTGTGGAGCGGATGTTGCATTCCAGAAATAAATTGCCCTTTTGAATGGAACAGTTTGGGCGTGCTAAATTCTGGCACTCTGATGTAAAATTTTTAGAAAAACTCATTTTCTAGTTTTTCCGGTTAGTTGAGATTTCCGAATACTTGAATGCTGGATAATCAAGAATTTACTGTACTGGTTTTACACATGCCCAACTTTATGTTGGATTGTCTAGAGCCAGGTCATTTGATAGCGTTTCAATCATCTCTTCGACCAAAGAGGTATGTAATTGTGTTTACAGAGAAATACTGTGAACATTAACATAACCCTTTTATATGTATGTAGCTTATATTTTGTATATAATTTAAATTTTGACCTGCAATACAGTATTAATTTTTTAAAAAATGTATATCAATTGTTTAAGAGAATTCTTTTTTTAGTGTAATGATGTAGTGCAAATTTGCTCATTTATTAAGTGTCTTATGCAAGGATGTCTGACTTTTATGGTGAGTAATAATGGAAATTTTTCAAATCATGTTTTGTATATACAGGAATGAAATTTTTTGTAATGTTCAGAAGGACAATATATTGTATTTACAATGCATATATTCATGATTTTATGTATGTGTTTGTATATATCGTGGAATAGAGTTGAATCATTTTTTTAAAAAATGTTTAAGAGAATTCTCTGATACATCAATGACTGTTGAATTTGACTTCCTGATGCTTTCACTACATAAAAACGGTCCTTTTCAGGGCCAAATAATTTTAATCGTTCTTGACTAAGGTGAAAGCATTAAAAGGAAATCAGCTTACGACTTTTATTTATTCATAATACTGTCTTTTTTTATGCTCATAGTGATAAGATGTAAGACCACAATCTCTTCATTAATAATATTAAATCTAATTTGTTTTTAGTTAGTTTTTAGAATAATTATATTGTTTTGCAACTCTTTTTCATTTGGTTATCACTTTCATAATTTTCTTTGTTAGTTTTATTTGAAGAAAAATATCTTTTTGAGGCTAAAATATTTTATTCTGTGCTGATTTAAATTAAAGCATCAGAAGCAAAATAAAGCTGATTCGTATATATATATACGATATATTTTTATTGAATGATTTAATTATGTTAATTTGATAAATCCAGTACAATTCTATAATCAATATTCTAGTATGATACCGGTTTGATTCTGTTTCTGGTTTCATACTGGAACCGGTATCGTACCAGATCCAGTATCATACTGAATCCAGCATCATACCGGTTTATGAAACACCGGTTCCTGTATGATACTGGATCCGGTATGATACCGGTTTTATGAAACACCGGTTCCGGTATGATACTGGATCCGGTATGATACCGGTTTTTGAAGCATCGGTTCCGGTATGATACCGGATCCAGTATCATTCCGGAACCGGTGTTTCTTAAGCCGGTATATTTTTTTTATACCGGAATTTTTTTTTCCAATAGGGTTGTGTTAACTTCAATAAAATGACATGCAATATGTTTATTGATAATGAAGGGAATGTTATAAAAATGCAGCAAATAATTTATTTATTTTATTGGAGATTTTCAAGATAAAAATTATCTTCAGTTTTTTTATATTTGTAAATTTGTCATTGCAATCAAATTCTGCATCTTATCCTCTGCAATATAAGCTAAATAATTTATTGGAGATAACTTGAAGTATTTTTAGATCACATTATAAAATTATGAGTGTTAAAACTATAAATGAGGGAGCATAATTAAACATATGAAAATAATTAAACAATAAAGATTCTGAAATAATATGTGTATTTAAACTTTTTAGTGGGGAATAATTCATAATAAAAAAAATAAGATTTGAAGAGACATTTACTTAAAAATTTTTTCGGAGTGCATGTTTTCGTACCTTAATACTGGGATTTCCACTAACGGATATCCCAGAAAATAATAAATTATATCCCTAATGATACAATTTACTATTGTTTCTCAAATGATAGTCTTTCCTGTAAAGATATCTCTCAATATATAACTCGTAATAGATACTACTATGGTTATTGAGAAGAGATAAAATATACATCCAAAATCTCTGTAATAGTAAATTGTAAAATTAGATAATTTAGATCTAAGATACAAATTTTAATATAATGAAAATACTCATAAATTATAATGATCTTCTTCAACTATGTTTTGATCTCAATAGCGTGGAAAAATTTGTTGTGTTTGAAGAAAGTATCTTCAGGACAATATGAAACAATGCTGGCTACTTTAGGCAGTAATGTGACCCTAAGGAAAAGAAAGCATAATCTATCCACAAATATTAAAATAAATCAAGCAAATGCTACAAAGCATTTATGTGTCAGTGTTTTTTAATATTAAAGAATTTTTTCTGTGAGTTTTTGTATTATGTTATGTAGATTTTAAAGTTTAAATTTATCACAATGTTTATTTCTAATTTTTTTGAAAATATAATATATAATGTGTAAAAAATAGATAAATATGTTTCTGTTTTGGGGATCATATCAAATGATGTACAAATGTTCATAGATCAAAAATATAAGTTGTAACAAATATTTCTTGAATTTATTGCATTAAAATGAGTATGGGTTTTCACATTGTATATTGTTTTACTGATGAAATTTAATATTGTATTTACATTTGAAGTAAATTATTGGTATATTTTTTATATGAAAGTAGTGTCAAAATTGTATATTTATATTCAGTTAATCTTCTCTTCAAATCGTGAAAACTATTAGAAACTATATGCTGATGACTATTATTGTAATATATATCTATGTATTGTGTAGAAGCTGTATATTTATGCTATTAAGTTACAATAAATAAACATTTCCTTTAAACCTTGCGAATAATTTGAAAGGCATAATTATTTTAAGTGCGTGAAAATTATATGTTTATGTTTGTTATTAAATATATGACTGTCAATAATTGTCTTTTAAATATTATAAACCATTAGAAACTGTATGCATAAATATAATAAAAAGTATTGGAAAGAATCATAAACTTTTTATTATTCTACTAAGAGCAACTTGTTTGAAAGAAATTTTACCAATTTCCTATTGTTTGCTTCTAATAAAAACACTGAACAGAAAAATAGTCTTTCTGTAGCATTCAATTGAAATTCAACAAAAGAAAGATTCATAAATTGTATTACATTACATGATTATTTTCTGTCACTTATTTGGAAATATCCATTTTAATATTTGCAACTAATAAATAGTTTTTCTATTTTCAATTGCCAATTATCAGCAAACTAAATATTTTTAAAAAAAACTATAACAGAGATATTCAAGTAAAAGATAAAGAATTAAATGTAAGAACTTTGTGTCTCTATCGCAATTAAAAAATATTTTGTATTTAAAGCTTTTAACTATTTTATAGTTGAAAAAAGTATTATGACTTTTCAGCAGCTAAAAAATAAAATCCAATTTTTGAATAGCTTTTGTTACTTATTATAAACATTTCTTTGTATTTCCCACAATTTTTTTCTCTTACATTTTCTATTTATTCTCATCAGATTATATTATAGTGTATGCTCTTGTTTTAATGTCTACTTAATTACTTAATAGTTAATGGTTTGAAAGAAAATAGTGATTTTTCACAATGTTTTACCTGTTAGTTACATCCTCAAAACTTGAGTGGCAAAAATGTGATCAATAAGAGTTTAAAACGTATGGTAGTGGAACAAAAAAAAAGAAAATTAAATTTTTAATTCATGGCAATGGAAATAAAGTGCAGTTGCCTGTTCTAACTGATAAATATAGCAGCAAATACATAGCTACAAACATGGGGAGGAGCAAGGATTTAAGATGTAATACAGTACAGTAATTAATCTCGGATAAGATAAAAAATGATATAAGTTTGAAGTAGCTGGTGAAATGATCAAAACTTAAGTGCACATACACACAAAAAATCCCCATTCGCCTAACCTGTCAATTAATGTCCTTCAAACCAAGTTCTAATCATAAGCCAATTCGTTAGTATAATTTCTTACAGTGTAGAATATATATTTTTTATATTTTTTAAATAGTTTATTCGTTAAAAATGTTGCAACCCACGGAAGAATGTTTTCTGTGTGAAAAAGTGAAGAATACGTTAATCAAAAAAAAATTACCATATGAAAATCATAAGAGAGCAAACAAAAAATGCGAGGCAAAAAAATATGTTAAGATACTGCTGAAGATTGAAACCGAAGTCATTCAGTAAATATATTAATTTGAAAAAGACTACTCTTGTCTTATGATTTCCATGCGCTAAGTGCGAGAGCAAAGGACGTCGTCACCGGCTCTCGGCGAAGCGAGTCAATGTTATTGCCTGATTTCCTGCCTGTTGTGTATCAAAGTAGGTTTTGTAAATATGCGGCCTGGACCCCGACCTTGGCGACTATTTTGGCGACTTGGGGAAAAATTTGGAAAATTTGGCGACAAATCGAAGATTTCCGAAAATGCTATCATTTTCTCGATATCTCTATTAGGAGAGGAGATATACAGAACGTACTGGATGATTCGATGTGACGTCACGACCAGTCGAACTATGGTACATAAACGGAGTCAACTGAAAGGAAGGATGACTTTGGAGTTTCGCCTGCAGTGCGAGCTGGAAAGCCGGTGAGCTTAACGTTGCTGTCATTATTAGTGATTTGTTGACTGTTTGTGTTCCTATATCTGAAAGTGATTTTACTATTATTACTAGTGAATTGTTATCAGTTTGCGTTGCTGATCTGTACAAGAGTTATTGTTCCTGGTACCTGTGTTGCGTGCTTTTCCTGAATATTTGCGTAATTCTTCATTATCGTGCTTGTTGGACTGTTTCTACCATACACCCATAGGACGATTTTTGTAACAATAATATGGGTAGATAAAAAATATTAAATGTGGATATGGTCTCATCAATTCAATAGTCAACCGCAACAAAAATAACGAACAGAACAGGTGCAAGGCTGTGGAAGGAACAAGTGTCTGTCTATCACAATTTTCAAGTTTAAAATTTCTTTTTTACGGAATAATGAATTTCAGATTTTGCATAAAAGACTCATTTTTATTTACTAAGAAAAGTATTCAGCGTGTGACCTTTAATTCATTTTCTTACTTGTTTTATATCAAATTTGTCGATATTATAGTGAAATTTAGTTCTTCTTTAGTTCTGATATGACAGATAAAACGGTTAAGGAGGTAAATCGTCTTGACTAATGCTAGATCGCAAGCAATTTTGGTCCTCGCACTGGTGCATTGCGGAAGTTTGGAAAAGGGATGCCAGCTAAAGTGTCGTTCTCATCATCTGACCGCGGTTTAAAATTGAGAGATCCTTTCAAAAATAGCCCTCTTGTTGCTTCAATGAGGAACGTTTATTGAACTTAACTTTACAATTTCAGGTTTTTTTATTATTTTGAATCTTGAGAAAGATCTTTCTGCAGATGTGATAATTTATTGGTTATGCTAATAGAATTTCCAGAACACAAACAAAATTTGGATACTATTCAAATTAATTATTTTTAAATAAATATTGTGTGGAAAAAAGTAAAATTCGTTGATAAATTTTGCGAGGAATTCAGTTACTTTCCCCCTATAAATTTGACCATGAAGGGCTCAGAACACTTCACTTAAGTTAAGGCTATCCTGTGCATAGGAAGGTTCTTGTTTACGTTCACAGAACCTGAAAAAGGAGAGATAAAATTCACTATATTCCGATATGTAATTAATAACTCGTACGCAGTTATATAATTAGGAGCTAAGGTAATTTCAGTTCTTCCTGTTGATGTGACTTCCAAATAAAAACTGCGCTAGTTTCAATCCGTTGCACACTCTCATAATGCGGTAATTCATTTTGGAAAAATGTTGCATCGCAATTTTCTTAGGGTGTTAACAATTTCGTTACTTCTTATTCAACAAACATTACATACAATTTCAATTCAATAAATATTACTTATAAATTCATTACTTAGGGTAATAACAATTGCGATAGACTCCCAGTCATCAAAAATTAGCGTGATCAAACAGTTTTTCCTCATTTTGTGGGAACATTTCTTTGGTAGTAAAACACTTACAGGAGTGACATATTTCCTGAAATTCAATAGGGGACGGGAGGATCGATGTAATGTCGCGTATGGTAATATGGTTGGGAAAAAATAAATAAAAACAGTTTAAAAGACACACTTTTATTGGTGCATTAAAAAGTAAATTTTAGAAAAATTAGTTTCTATCTTTTAATTTATAATTTATATTCATAATTAAAAATCAATTTTTAATTTTTCATCAATTTTTTCTGGAATTTCTACCAATGAGCCACTAATGTGGAGTAAAAATTTGATTTAGTCGATTATCTGATTATTAACTTTTGAAAATATTAAAACAGTGTATTGTCATCGAGACTACAGAAATTAACAAAATCTTAAATCTCTGAATCCAGTCGTAGGTTAAAAGGCCAAAGCTAGTATGATTGGTTAGGAGATGAATGCAAGATAGTCCATAATACAATTTTGGAACACATCGCTTATCCAGCAATTCTGATTGAGTTTAAAACTATCAACAGTTTAATTAGTTTAGTTTAGTTATATAAATACGCTCCGTTTTGAAACAACGCGAGGGCTCTTTCGGGATGCTTCTGAACCGCAGTCACATGACGAGGACAGCACCTGGGCCGATACCTCCATCTCAAAATTTCCACACCACACCAATGATAGAGTTTTTGACTCTCGACGCCAGATTGCACTGGATCTTCATACACAGGTTCATACACGTTGGTTTCGAATCTGGAACCATCCATCTCCGAATCCGACCCCTTAATACTAGGCCACTGCTCACACCCTTTTTTAGAGGAAGTAATAAATATTGAAATAATTATTAAATTTTATTTCTAAAAAATTAGTTCCTGAAAATTCTTACATCCCAACTTTTATAACATATGAAATATGACCACTCTAATGTTACAAATATAGATTAATCTATCCGAAAAAATCATTGAAAAAGTTGCTCATGTGTTTGTTCTCATTCTGATTTTTATTATCACGGCACTTTTATTTACTTTATCTGTTGTTTTTTAAAATTAAATGTAATTATTTATACAATTCTCTTTATCTTGACTTGTTTTTGTTTGTAACGATGGACTTTTGTAATTTATTTTTCGCTCACTTTCTGTTGTACTAGAGCAGGGGTGGGGAATTATTAAATTTAGGTAGTTAGGCAATAATGCACTCGAGAGGAACCTTATACAGACAATTATATATTTCACTGCAATTTGTAAGTAACTGGTAAGGCTGCATAAAAATCTCAAGAAAGCCGCACACAGACTCAAGGCTACAGGTTCCCTATCCCTGCGCCAGAGTTATGTAATTTTATATACGTATGTGCTATCGATAACAATACACTATTTTAATATTTTCAAAACTTAAATATCAGTTGATCGATTAATTTAATTACATTTTAATTCAATTACACAAATTCTAATTCACATGAAAAATGGCCACTCCAGTTTTACGAATACAGATGAATCTATCTAAAAAAATCAGTGAGAAAATTTACTGTTTTTATTTTCTCCTTCATCTTAATTTCTTTTTTACAAATTGTCTTTAATATTAACACTGGCGGGACCACGCGCCTTATGTACGCAATACTCTCTCAGAGCTACACTAGAATCCAGAAAACAAATGTCACAATCTGAGTCCAAAAAAGATTACAAAAAATAGTGCTTTTGTAATTTTGTATGTTTTAAAGGTTGAATAAAGTTTTTATTCGCATTATAATGAGGTAAGTAAAAAGTGCATTTATTTAAAAATTCGCCTTAAATTTCCAAAATTCAGCGCTATTGAGGCGGCAGAAGATATTAAACAATAATTCTAAAATTTTGTAAAGATGTTGTTGTTAGTAAATAGTAACTTTTAAGCACTACCGCAAACCTATCAACGAAATCTGTGATATTTTATTAACCCTCTGAAAGCCACAGTGCTTTGAAATCTACTTCTTTTAAAACCCAGAACGGCCGAAGGCAGAAATGAAAGTAGGTAAACATTTCCCTCCCCCTTCTGGTAAGCAAGAGGTCATTTGCGTCGTGGGGGATTCTTTCACCGTCTCCTTTATCGTATCCAAACCCTTGCTGACTGAATAGGGGTCGTTTACAAATTGTGATAAAACTATATATTTTCAGTAAAATATTTTCTAAAAGCTTTATTTTTTACTGCTGTATATGATTATAACAGTAAAAGACAAACTTGATGCGAAAACATGATATTAGATTTTAATAAGCATGAAGTAACCATTTTAAAATCATTGCTGCGAAAGAAAAATTTTATCATTTAAGAGTTGTAATTTTTTTTATTTCAAGAATGTACTCATCTAGATAACTCACTGTAAGCACGTAATATATTATTTATTAAAACCTAAAATAATTTTGATTTATTTGATTATAAAGAAATTTATTTCCAGAGCAAATGCACAGATTTATTTATTAGTATCTAAAAGAGAAAAACAGTTCAAAAGATGGAAACTATCATTAAGATAAACGTATAAAAAGCAAAATTATTTCTAGAGTAAATAAAGCAAATTACTAAAAATTACAGAATTTAAAATTACAAAGCAAAACAAAAGAGGCGACACCGGACAGAGAATATTTACTTGGGCATGATATTCTCTTTTTAGGTGAAACATACTATTTATAAATATTGTTGGTATACTGCTAAAAGTAACGAAGTCAAAACCTGTCCTTTTCCTTACAAATACCTTTTGAAGGCACACGATTGTTATTAAACACAAAATGTAATTGCTAGGAAGAAAAGAAAAATGTCGAATTTTAATTAATGTAACAATTAAACCCTGGATATTCTAATCAATGGGAACTTTTACTTGCATTATTGTTTTAGAAAATACATTTTCTGACTTGAACAGCACTCTGAATACCTAATATCTGCCAATATTCAAATGATCTGTAAGAGTTTTTTTGAAGTATGAATATTTAATTCATTCCATTTATAATTAAGACGGTTTAAATTATTGATAGGAAAAAGATTTAGCTTTGAAAAATACTTTATATTGTTACAAACACAATTTACTAAAAAAAATCAATGAATTTTATATTTTATCAGTAAGACCTTTTAAAGTACGAATATTTAAGTCATTGTATTCATAATTAAGACTTTAAAATACTGTTTGGAAAAAGAAATACTACAAACGCAATTTTTATTTTAAAACAATCAACACATTTTGTTTACATACTTTCCGATATTGGTTTTATAATAATATGCATTAAAAAAATTTCCACTCTGAAATACATTAAAACTAAATAGAATTCATCAATATCAGCAAACGATAGTTTGTTAATTTATTCCTGATAAAATACGTTCCAATATTCAGGCATTTGAACAGTTAGGAAGCAGAAAGAGTAACGTAAATTAAGCATCTGCCCTCAAACACTTACTGGAGCCATCAATCAAGAGTGACAGTGGAAGGGGAAACAACCATTGTTAACGAGATAAGATTGCTCCGCACCGTATTCCTACCCTTTTGAAAAGGGGAAGGAAACAAGCATACGACAATGCGGCCGCTCGGCCGTTTGGCTGGCAGTTTGCATGACGGGCCGGTAAAGCCGTTTTGGCAGTCAGAGGGTTAATTTTTGAATTTTAACCATTTTTAGTCCAATTTTCTGAACTGTCTGCCCATTTAGGCGACAGAAGATATCAATTCTGAATTACAAGATTTTGCACACTTTTTAATGATGCGAGTTCGCAATTTTTCCGCACTACCGCAAAAAGATTGAAGATACCCTATTACAGAGGTTAAAGCTACAACGACTTACATTAATCCAATGTTTACCTCTAAACGACATACATTTCTGGAGCGTGCTGTTGTCAAACATCTATTTCATCTGCTTACAAATGTTTTACTATCTTTGCCTTTGTTGGAATTTGAGAGATTGACATGTGTTTTACCGATGCCAAACAGAAAACATAACTCCGAATCTCGTAATACTCAAAGCAATATATTTTCAATTAAAATATTACTTATTTATTATTTTTTAGGAAACTCAGGTAAAAGATTACAGGTGATATTAACAGAAGCGATTTTTTTAATCTAATTAAATAAGCTTTAGAATTCTTTAAGAACCAATGAAAACATTTCCAAACGATATTTGAAAAAAATAAACAGAAAAAATAATGGCAAGGTAATTACATCGTTTTCTAGCAACTCATCAGTATCAACTCTAGTATCATTAAATTTGATTTATTTTAAAATCGTCTGCTTGTCAACTTTTTATTAAATTTTGAAAAATTAATAAAAAATCGAAGGAAAATGTTACATATATAAAATTTGTATCATTTGAAAGGTAACATTTTTAACTTTAAGATGGCATGTGTAAAAATAATTTTCGGTCGATAATTTGCTGCAAACTTATAGCGGAAAAACGGTTTCGCTTAATTTTAAATGAACTGACTGTTTATTTAACTTTTGCTCTTTGAAAAGTTGGCAATAATCTTCCCCTTGTCTTAATTAATAAGTGTGCAAAGTTCGGTTAAAATCAGTGCAGTGGTTTAGGAGGAGATGTCGAACATAGATATATACAAACATACATACCCACAATGACTTTTATTTATATTAAGATTAAGCTTATCATCATCATCTGTGGAACTTACATACAAACTTACATACCCCCACCATGACTTTTATTTATATTAAGACGAATATTACCTGCCATAACTTCAGAGATGTGTGGAATACAATAATATATTTTTGTTACGTAAGTATTCCTCCTACCCTCCCGTAAGAAAAATCTGACATTTAAAGTTTGATTTATTTAAGTGTGTACCAATTATTAAGCGTTTTAGGAATTTTATTTCAGAATAGTGGGGTTTTTTTTATAGAATGTTAATGATTACTTTTAAATGAACTATTTCACCTAACGCAAAATTCTTAACTAGGAAAGCTAACTAATATTATTGAATTTAATTTGAATTCAGTTTGCTATTATTTTAGGAGCATACTTACTGTTATTGAAACATCCCTTATTCAAATTTTCAAGTACACACTTGGAATTAACTTCGTTATAAGCTTAGTTTGGAAAAAAAAATGCAATCATCAAAGTATATGCGTTTGTTTTCACTAAGTTTCTAAAACCAGCTAAAAGAAATATATTTCATACAATTTTCCGACAGAACGGGGAATTAACACTTTTGTCCGATCCTCCTTCTTTATATCCAAAGCCAAAAAGCTGGACCCTCTCTTTTATAATATAAGAATGTATGTGGTCACTGCGGTATTTTTATGGGAGTAGGGAACCCTTCAGTTCTTCTGAAGTGCCAGAAAGTACCATTTATTTCCTTTTTGGCAAGAAGGTTGTAAATTTGATGAAAGCAATGACGTCACAACCTAGTAAACATCAGCGCCATCTCTTAGGAAAAGGCATTTTTAAAATTCTACGAGGCAAGCCTTAACGAAAATAGGTTCAAAGATATGTTCGTCAACCGATCATCAGTTCACAGTAGATTTTTATAGAAATTGTTTTAATTAATTCCGGAAATTCGAAAAGTTAAATTAAAAATTATATACGGCATAGCTCTCACACTGCTGCTTGATCCCTTCTTTAGATGTATATTTTAGTTATAATATACATATTTCATAGAATTATCTAAAGTGCGAAATCAGGAAATAACAATGTATTTGTTAACTCCTGTTAAATCTAAAAAATAGTCCAATTATACATTAATTGAAGTATTTACAAAAATAGTCATCTTGTCAACCTTCAAAAATATCCGCGGTGACATATCAGAAGTGAGGCTCATCTTCTCTGAAACAAGCAGTGCTATAAAAATATTGCTAGAATAAAATTGAATTATAATTTTTAGAAAATAGCTTTACATTCAAATAGTCCAAATTTGTAGTTGTAATTATTTGGATTGTATATTAGAAAATTACAGTTCTTTTTTTTTCTATCAGTGACTTTCAACAACAGTCAGTTTCAACTTTATCAGTTTCTTTCATATTTATTAACCTGCAAAGTTCCCGTTGAGGCAACATGAAAGTGAATACGAAACCAAAAATCAGCCAAAGAAAAAAATCAAGAGCACGAAGGTGAACCATGGGTAAGATTGAAGCGGAAAGAAAAGAACATTAATTGGCCTTGCGGAAAACAAGAATATCCGAAATTATCCAGTTCTGGCTGAATACTAAACAAGAAAGGATAACTATTCGCTTTCTCCCATTATGTCACTTATTTGTATGCAATGAACGAATTTTGGTGCTTTTCAAAACTAGCAGGCGCAACCCCATCCTGTGTCTGTCTGTTTCATTAATTTTCTGTGTTCTTTTCTCATTTTTATCTTTTTCTGTTGATAATCGATCTCTCAGAGTGGAGGAGTAAGCATATAAGAACGAAGACGAAAATGCGAATTTTTAAAATAAATATAGTGAGTATTGCAACTCTGCAGGCTTCAAGGACCATTCGCCACTGCCTTTAAATAATACGTAATACACCACGCTTTGAGAGAAAATAAATTAATATTCTTGTCCTTTATCAGGCTATTTTCCTATCTTATGTTAAATTGTATTTTCTTAATTTGTCCTTCTATTCTTTATCAAGTCGATAGTTACAACTGTCTGCCAACGAAACTGAGTAACAGAATGCGTCACTGGCAATTTTTTTCAATCCATGATGATTGGATGATGCACTACTACACAAATGTTTGCATTTTGCAGTTTTTCTATTTTGTATAAATTCGAATTTCTGCTATAAATATCTCCATATAAATTTGTGAGCAGCCCCTTAAAATTTACAACTTAATATATCTTTGCAAGTTTTGCAGATAGAATCGTGAAACTTAGTTTACTCATATATGAGTGTAAGAGAAACATTTTACTCATTGACAATTTGCTCTATGGGAATGTATAAAATTTTAATTTTCTTAACGTTTTATTTTCTATTTCCCACAGAACCCAAAGTGTTATCACACAAATTCCTACATTATTTGATAAAACTTTTTAATTGGAAATATATATCTAGGTTCAATATTTAAGGAAATGAATTTTTGCTTCATTTTCTTGAGACGCCCTGTATATATAAAAGAGTAATTTTTTATGAGTTTAGTCGTTTTTTGTTCTTTATGCACTTCTCAGAGCGTTTGACTGAACGGAACCAAATTTGACACAGCGATGGATTTATAAAAAAGGGAGCTACCGCCGTAAAAATTTCGAATTACTCTTAGATTATTATTAGATTTTTATTTATTTAATTTTTAGTGGTAAATGCGGGCGGTTTTTGCAAATCTTTTTTTTTTCTCCGTCAAGAAGAGACGTTAAATTTCCGGCGTTTAATTTATCAGTTCTTGCATTTTTTATTTATTTTATTAATTTCTCTTTATATATTATTCTGTTTGAGACATATTAAAGGAAGTTGTTTTCGGCATTTTTGTCTTAATTTTATTTTTTTTACTTATTTCTTTTCATATATTAGCCGTATTAAAGGAATTTTGTTATATTTTTCAATCGTTTATTTTTTAATTCGTTTTGTTTAGATTTTCCAAGACAAAATATTATGCTTCCGTGTTTTGATTTATAAACATAGGAACAAATCCTTTTCTGCCATTTTTTCTATCTATTTTTTAAGTTTTATATTGCAACGTATAATTTTATTAAGACTTTATTTTTCTAAAGATATTTTAAAATTTGAATTTTAAATCCACAACGCCGGAAAAATTCTGTATAGTGTAATTGTTCATCTTAAAGTTGTATTATACAGTATACTGCTTAAAAGTTCAGAAAAATTTTTCTCTTTCTAAACTTCTCGCGTTTTCATTTAAACCATGCAGTTATAAGGGAATACAAAGCTCGTTTTCGGTTTTTTTTTATTCAACAAAAAGGCATCTTCTTTTTATCCTCAACTTGTTTACCTCTGGACCGTAAGAATTGCCACGCGCTCTTTCCGCAGACCTACACAAAGCTCCCAGAGTCAAAACTCTCCTGCATTTGGTATATCAAGAATATTTTACTAAATTACCCGGTAATCCGAATTCTCCGAAATCCGAACATTGGTCATCCCCCAATTAGTTCGGATTCCCAGAATTTTACTGTATAGCTTTATAAATATATGTACTGTAATAAAATGCTGCTTAATTGAGAAAAAGCATACATTTATTTTTGCGTATGTAGTTTACAAACTTTTAAAAAAAAAGAATGCCAAAAAATTTATTGTATTTTTAGGATGTAAAAATGGAGAAAATTAACACGGTAAATATAATTTTGCCATAAATTTGAATACCAATACATGTTCATGAATTTGGTTCAGCTCCTAAGTGCATATCAAACAAATGCTCTTATTAAATTATAATACAAATGCTCTTATTAAATTATAATAATGCAAATGCTCTTATTAAATTATAATACAAAGGCTCTTATTAAATTATAATACAAATGCTCTTATTAGAATATAATGCAAATGCTCTTATTTGATTTTATTCTATGATAACATTTAACACTGTATATGGTTATTTTAATTTAATGTACACTTTAATTCCAATGAGTAATTTTTTAAAAACTGTCACATATTCACAACTATATCACTATAAATAACATTTTCTATTTAAAGTCATTTGTATCCAGTAAAATTATTTTTTTCTTTTCAAAAAGAATAAGCTTAGGTAAAATCGATTACACTTACATTCTTCAAGTAACTAATTCATGTGTTGATAAAGAAATTAGCGCCGAATGAATAATAATTTTAAAAACAGACAGAACAAGATTAAAACAGTTAAAATCTATTAAGAAAATTTTCCATTTCTTTGAAGAAACTAAGAGATTTACAAGAATATTCTGGAAAAATCCTCTTGTGTAAAATCCTATGAAAATGGTCCCTATAACGCAAACTAGCCTCCATCCCATGATCTGTGTCAGTAAAGCCTCCCGATTCGGCTACCTCAGACATCCCGTGAAGGACATCGTGGCGCTATAGAAAGGAGAAAAATAGGCGAAAATTCGATTTCCTGTGACCGTCCTTTGTGCGTGCATCGGTGCCGCCTCGACCGCCTTTGGAGACCAAAGCCTCCCTTAAAGTACGTATAGGGGGAAGTCCTTGGGCGTAGAGTGTGCTGTGTGTGAATTTCCCAGTTCTCAAAACGCATTAAAAATCTGTTGAACATTATCTTGGCCTACTTTTGAGAAACATTGCAAGCTACATGGCTCACAGATTTGACGAGCTGGTACCACTGCATTCGTGTGTCTAGATACGTATTCTTTGCCAGAGTGCCTTTTCTTTTCTGCCTCCACCTTCTTCCAAGTCTTCTCCTTTATTCTGAAGTATCCAGGAAATGCATTATTATAATCAGTATTCATTACTTCACACAGTAAGATCGCGATAAAGCAGAAAAACAGCGCACGGGATAAGCCTCATGAGCAAACTAAATAAAGGATTGCATCATCCAGCGGAGGTGTTGAGTTCGCCTTTCGTATCCGCTCTCTTAAGGCAGTTTTCAGCCAGCTTGGTATCATTTTCTGCGTACTTTGAGAAGGAAAGAAGGGCGAACTCAACATGAAAAATATACCTGTGGACTCTCTGAAGGGTCTAGATTCGGATGGCGAAAACAATTGACCCGATATCGAGTTTGCCATTCGTATCCGCAACGCCTCAATTTGTTTCAATGGTTTGTTTCTACAGTGGAGGTATACATGAAGACAACAGTATTGGCCCCATACGGCCGTTTTATAACTCTGAAGTGGTACGTCATTATAGATTACAGTTGAAAATCTAGTGTAATAGCCTTTTATGAACAGCAACCAGCCACCACCAATTCTGCCGTAATTTATTCGAAAAATTCACCCTTCCCATCACTGCCAACCCTGGAGTCACAATTCCAGCGATACCTAAGTATAAATAACAAGACAGAACAAAAGAAAACAGTCCCACAATTTTTAGGATGATTGCGGAAATAATTATCAATATAACCGGTTGTAATGCATTATTCAATTCTTCTTTATGGTAGCATCGAACAACACCAACAGCTCCGAATCATGAAGCTGCAACTGTATGAAACAATGTAACTAAAGGAAACATTCTACCCTTTCACTACGCTCATATGATAACTCCTCTTGTATATATTTTATATTACACTCGGATTGAAACCCTCTATGTACTTTTCATTTTATTCTTCTTTGTTCATGTATAATTATGTTCATTATTATTCGTTTCTTATCTCATGATGTAATTTTTTTTTGCTTTTCAATAAAGTTTCACACATACTCATCCAACCGACAGGGAGCCGTTTAGGCTCCGAGATAGGGGCTATGCTGTGGTGTTATGTAAAGGAAACAGACTTCAAGGTCTGAATATAATATTAATTTTCTCTAAAACCTGAACCCATTCCAGAATATATTGGAAAGAAAAACATTTATCAACAAAGAAGAAATTAAAAACAGTAATTTAACAAAGTATGAAAAGAAGGGCTTAAAATCAAACTTCTTATAGAATTTGTAGAATGGTACGAAAGAAAGGACGCTGTGACAAAATAAACTAAGTAAATAGCATCTATCTCCATCTAGTGAGGGAGGGATACACTAACTGAAAACTTGATAATTTTTAGTATATTTTTCATAAAATTTTTTAAGGTTTTTATTTTGTTCTTAATATTTTTAAATTTTTTTTATTATTTTTATGCATTTTTATATATTTTTCTTTATTTTCATTTTTTTCTTTTATTATTATAAAAAATTCAGAGAAGTTTGCAGGAATCTGAATTTTAAAGGATTTTTGTGAAATTTAATTGTAGGGAAAAGGTAAGGATATGTTAAATTATTTGTCTCGATTTTTATTTTTTTTTCTAAGGCCAACATTCTTTTGTCGAGTTCTTTTTTTCTGCAATAAGTTGATACGTACTGTTTGAATTGTGCTCATTGATCATAATCTCTTTGAAGTGGAACTTACACATAATACAAAAATTATTTTCTGTTTTGTCTACGGTAACGATAATAAATTTATTTTTTAAGTTTTCAATCTGCTTTTTAAGATTTGTATCAAAGAAAACACTTCTATTGATGATTTTTCTTTTTTTTTGATGTTAATTAAATGCTTGCTTTACATCAAAATGTGATGTTTCCATTCACCAAAACTTTCAATAGGTCAATGATATTTTCTAGCTATTTTAGCAATAAATATGTCCAAGTCTCTGCCAATGGAACCAATACCTCCCTTTAAACTCAACCTATTTCTTAATCTGAATTTAGATCCCTTTTCCATGATTTCACTTAGAGAGTCAAAAATTATTATTTTTAGATTACCTGTGATAACGTGTCCCCCATCTTTAAGAATAAAATTCTTGTTTTCCTCTTCATTACAACAGCAGTGTGAAATGTCAATTCACTTTAAATTTTTACAAATGTAATTGTTATTACAGATTTGTTTTATGAGGGTCCTTTGGTATTTAAAGGCAGATGAAATAACAGAAATGTCTTTAACAGGGAAGTAATTTTTACTGTCATGAATAATTTTAGGCAGCTGTAATTCTTTGAAAAAGTATCAAGGAAATTGAAAACACAGAATTCCTTTATCTCACATTTATTAACTTTAAAAAGAAGACTATTATTGGCTATTTTAACTTTAAATTTAATGAGATCAAAGAAAATGAATTTAATGTTGTTATTAGTAAATTTTAGTTCTTAGATTTATGATTAATAAACCATTTACGTCTATTGTTCTTTATCTTGAATAAATATTGTTCAATTTTGTTGATATTTTTCTAGATATGGCCAACATAATCCTTCTTTTCATACTTTGTTTAAAAGACTGTTTTTAATTTCTTCTTTGTGGATAAATGTTTTTCTTTAAAATATATTCTTGAATGGGTTCAGGCCTTAGAGCAAATTAATATTAAATTCAGACCTCTTACAGACTTTTTCCTCTACTGAAAACCTATTCTAGTTTTGAATCTGCATGGATGAATGGCCTCTGATGAAGTCATCCACCGGATTCTTACTTATTATCGTTGTCTGTTATTATTTTTATATTTTTAACTCTTCCGCAATTAAAAATTCCCTTTATTAGTATTCATATTTATCAAGATGTATTAACGTTTACGACTCCGTTTGGCACATTTGCAAATAGAAGGCTTGTTTTTGACCTAAAATCAGCCGCAAGTATTTTTCAAGCATTAGTTGATCTGTTGATTGATGTACTTAAACTTAGTGGTACAACAGGCATATATGCATATCAAGATGACATCGTTATTGGTGCTCACTCGTTTCAAGATATGCAGAAAAAAATTCGAACAGTATTTGACATTTTAATCAAACACAACCTCACACTATCTCCGAAAAATGTGTTTTCTTCAAAGCAACTATTGATTATCTTGGTTTTAAAATCTCTCACAAAAACATTCAGCCAATCTCTTCAAATATTTTTTAAATTACTAGCTTTCAACCACAAGTAAGTAAGACATTTTCTTTGTCTATGTAGTTTTTATAGATCTTTGATACCTGTTTTTGCTGCACTGACAGAATGTCTCACTCAATTAACTAAGAAAAATATTCCATTTCAATGGACTTTCACTCATCAAGAGGCACTCAAAAAACTCCAGGATGTTTTTTACACTAAACCTTTTGTCGTATTACCCGAATTAGATAAACTTTTTGTTTTAAACACGGATGCGTCAGGCAAAGCAATGTCTGATATTTTAATACAGGAGCATGAAGGCAAAATGCATCCTATTTCATATTACAGTAAGACGTTATAAAATTCGGTAAGAAATTACTCTGCTATAAAATTGGAATTATTTGCTATTTACAAATCAGTCCACGCATTCAAAACATATTTATACAACACCAACTTCAAAATTCCAACCGACAGAAAGCCAATGCTGCACTAACAGAAATTGCGTCTCCTACTGACATTATCTCAAGATGGTTAATGTGTTTATCTCAATTTCAATTTAACTGAGAACATATTTCAGGCAAGGATAATATTTTGGCGGATTTCTTCTCCTAATTTCCTGTTAAACGTACGGACGTTTCCAACACCCAACAGGATGAACACGAATTGATTTTACCAATTATTGAAACCCATTGCAACACAATAAATGCAACTTCAGACACTTCATTTGAAATTTCAACCAGCACTAGGTTAAAAGAACAGGCAACTGACATATAAACTAATGAAATAATTCAGATACTAAAAAATCCATCTCTAAAGGATTCAAATAATATTCGTGGTTTTTACATAGATTATAAAACAAACATTTTGATGTTTAAATCTCACAGGAAGTCTCAAGCAGAATTGATTCTTGTACCAAAATCCCTGCAATCAATTCCATTAATCGAGACTTGGATATTTTCATTGCAAATATAATCAGGAAATATCATGGCCAATTGAGGGATTTGGAGAATGGAAACTTCGTAAAAAAATATTTAATTTTAAGGCTATAATTCTCGCCTTTCTAATTTTCATACAAATCTTCATTCTAGAATTTTAAAGAATTCCATTTTTTCTCAATTTAATAGAATAAAAAGCATTTGTAATAACAATTCAAATTTCGTTAAAGCTTTAGATAATTTAAAGAATATTCTTAAAGACAACGGATTCCCAGATTCTTTCATTAATGTTAATAGTTATTTTCAAAGGAGTATAAAAAGTTTCCAATTTATATTTATTAATGGTTTATTTTAATTTTATTTGTTATAACTGTTTAAATACTAGCCTTTTTTATTATAATTAATTAGTTAGAATTTTTCTTCATAGATGAAGCTAGGTTTGCTACTTTTGTACTCCCTTTGTCCTTGTGTGTCTGGCGTCTCTTGTCTTCATCATAATTTCGGCAGAGAGGGTAAATTATTTTACACACTCTAGTATCTTTTGGATTTTCATTAAGGATTTTTTGCCTCTTGATTTTTTTCAAAATGTTTCTTATATTACGGTTGGACAGGATTCAGGCCACAAAGGGTACACTCTTGATTTATAATCTTACCCTTGACAGAAAATTTTGTTCATTTTAGAACTTCTATGGCCCATTCGAGCTTCGAAAAAGTTCGTCATTCAAGTTGTCATTCACTACCTCCATTTTGAATATTTTTCTTTTACTTTCTAAATTATATTTTATGTGTTTTAAATATTAATCATTGCAATTTTTTGTGAATGCAATTACTGGAGGCTGCTGCGTTGAACGCGCCAAAAGGTGTATTGTTATCGTTTTTGTTTAAATCTTCTGTTTCTTATTTATACTTTCTTCTTTTTTTAAATTTTTGTTTAGTATTTCTATTATTTGTATCTGCATTATATTAGAAATAGCTGCATATGCGCCATTCTATATAATACAAAGAGTTTTAATTAATTTTTGATTAATTAATTTAATTAGTTTATATTTAATATTTTTATTAAATTTTGTTAATTATAACTGTTGGTGAATTTAAATTTGTCCGATGTAATTAAATTCATATAGTTAAACGAGTTACTCTCTGTCTCTCTTTGCTGCATAAAAACAGGAATACCCCACCCACATTATTCGTCACAAAAGTAACACCGAAATCTTTTTGCTCTTTTACAGCTTTGTAACTTGATCAAATAGAGCCCTGCATAGACATAAATACAAGAAAAGAGTGAGTGTACCCATTGCATAGAAGCCATTCATTCAAATTACACGATTCCCCCCACCCCGGTAACAGTATTTGCGGCCCGGAAACGGCTATTTTCTGAGTTCTTTCGCCACCTCCAAGGCCGCTACCTTTTTGCCGGGGGCGATGTGAGTATTGCGCCTCGACTTTGCACAGAAGTTGTGTGAGGAACTATTGCTTTTTCGTTTGTTTGGTTTAGTAAAGCTGCATCATTTAGACCCGGTGCACACTAACCGATTTTTGTCTTTGAGCAATAAAATATAACAATAGTAACCCACGTGCCTCCTTTGTAGCTTCACATGCGGCATATGGGAATGCCTTGAAAAAAAATTTAAGCTCGCAGCTGCATTGTACATTCCCGACTGACTTTATGACCTCGGCAGTGCTGCTGAAACTCACGCCTTTGAGCAATCAAGTAACACTATCTTACTTCCCTTCCCCAGGACAGGAAACTTTTAGTATGTCATCAAAAAACCCTTTTCAAAATATATGATAACATTTTTTTTTCATCTCTGTTATGGGACTATTATAGACAATTTGACTGTATTATTATAGACAATAGGAATGACGTTTGTTTATAGAAAATTACTTCTGAAATATTTAACAAATTTCATTGCTCAATTTTTTTGATTAAAATAACAACATTTAATTGCTGGTCATTTTCAAGAGAGAGGGTTTCAGTATCGTGCATAAAAAAATCAAAAGTTATATTTAAAACTATTTTTAAACTAAATAGTAAAATTTACGTGACTTTTTTTTATTAAATCTAAATCGTATAAGATAGGCAATTTATAAATTATCAAACTAAATGGATTTTAAAAAATTATATAAAACGTAAAACGGAAAGCTGAAGTTGTCATGGTTGCTATCTGAAGCTTAACTTGCGATGGAATACAAATTTGTGGTTAATTTATCATTTATGAAAAACTATTTTGAGCTTTAAATGACAAAGACAGTCACCTGAAGGAAAAATAAAAATTTTTAAATTATCATAATGAATGAGATGTTATCACTTTCATTATTTAAAAATGCTTCAGAATATTAATGATGGCAAACACTCTATTTCTGCAATTCAGTTTCTTTAAGCTATGTAGTTTTCCTTCATATAATTTTATAAATAACAAAGCAATGCAGAAATCTCGAAATAGTATTTGATTCTACAAATAATGTAAAATCGCAATTGAAATTAATATGATATTTATTTGTAAAATAAAAATGCCATCAAATTTTCCACGCAGTGGAATTGAGTACAATTTTTTTCTGCTTTTCACCCTATTATCAGTATTTATAAAAAAAAGTAAGGGTATTTATTAATACAATTGAAGTTCAAAAATCCAAACCCCAGGAATCCAAAATTTCTCATAAACCGAACATCTGTTTTTCAGTTTCTAAAAAGAACTTTTACTGAAAAATGAAGGAAAATTACGAATACAAAACAAAGCTAGTGTGTAATCCAAACTGAAAAGGAGATTTTAAATTGGTCTTTAAATATGAATGGGGTACCTTAATTAATAGAAAAAAATAAACTAACACTCACAGACCACGGATCGAAAAAAGAAAGACATTTTGTTTCTTTTACTCTGTTCATAAAAAAGCATTAACAAAGATTTGAAATAGACTGCAATGATAAATTTATTTAAGAAAAACGTAGAAAAATATATATATAATTTACATGATCCAGCTAATGTTGGTTATATGATAAAAACTGAAATAAACTGCAATAATGAGGGCCAATTTCCCCCAATAAGTACAAATTAATCTAACTGGAGCCGAATACAAGATAATATTTACCATGAAACAAAAAATGTGAAAGATATTTTTGTTTCCCTCACTCTTTTCAAGAAAAGGCCTTAACAAGAATTCAAATTCCCCTTTAATTTTGCAGGTTCATGTTGTCAATAGATGGGGTT
The DNA here is from genome assembly GCA_013235015.1 of Araneus ventricosus. Classification (NCBI taxonomy): domain Eukaryota; kingdom Metazoa; phylum Arthropoda; class Arachnida; order Araneae; family Araneidae; genus Araneus; species Araneus ventricosus. The sequence goes on along the minus strand of BGPR01017494.1, from coordinate 6,538 downwards.
TACACGATAGCTTGGTAAATGAAAGGTTTTAAGTTCAAAAACAGAGTTTATCTTTTTGTAATCTTGGAAATTTCCTTATCTAAGTAGTTCAGGAATGTTTTCAACATTGTAATCAAATATAAAGTATCTCTATTAATAATTAAAGAGAATGTGTGTGTGTTGGAGATCTACAAGGCAGACCGTTCGACCTAGAAGTATGAAATTTAGCACAAACGTACTTTGAAAGGTGGGAATGTGCATCGTGGAATCTTTTTTGTTTGAATTTTAAATAAATTAAAAATTAAGCGACATTTTTATCTTTTTTCTTATAAACTTAGAAACTATTACACCACAAAAGTTACTTTTAAAATTATCTGAAAGTGCAAAAAATTACCTTTTCCATTATGCTAATTAAGGGGTTGTATAATTTTTAGATAATATTAATGAATATTTAAAATTATTTTTGGCATAATTTACAACAATACTTTTCATTGTTGCAATACAATTCAAACCGTTTTTATTATTTAAACAAATATTTATTTGCCTGTTTCTCTTCCATTGTTGAAATATAAGGAATTTGCTTTGTTTTTTATTTCATAAATTTTACTCTGCTATCTGCAAACAAAGTTTTTTAAAGATAATTAGCATATTAGGAAAAACATCAAGTATGTTGAAAAATGTTTCAGTTACTCTTTTCAGTATGCTTTATTCCAGTTACATAATGCTATGTTAAAATGTGCAGCGCCATTTTATAATTGTAATAAGATGCGTATTTTACATATGGAATATGAAAGTTAAGTTGGCCCTCTACAGGGTGCAATTAGATGTTACATGACACGGACAGCTATTTTTCTTCAGGGCTGGCCTTAATAGATGAGGAGCAAAAAAGAAAACAGTTTTTTATAACCCGGTATTATTTAAGTTTTAATCAATAATACATAATAAATAAAGAAAATTAATTTTGAATTAATCATTTATTTTATTTTAATAAATTATATCAGCAATATATATAATTATGAATTTAATAATATTAAAATAATAATTTTAATAAACTCATTTACTTAAATTTTTAAAAATTTCAGATAGTGTGAATTTTTTTAGTCTTTTTAAAAGTTTTTTATTCATGATTACTGAGAAACGCAGAGCACGTAAGTATCTAAGTAACGAAAACAATTCAGAAACATAGAAAAAAAAATTACATTTTTAGTCTGAACTTCGAATTACTACACTAATGATGCAGCCTACTCATTCTCATACTGGCATTAGGAATGCATTTGTTTAAGAGAGAAAAAAATATAAAAAAGGAATAACTTGTTTTCATGTCAAAGGTATAAAAATTGTGTCATTCCATAAAATTCTTGAAAAAATTATTACTGGAAAAATGTAAAAATTATCATGTAAAACTATACACATTTTTACAGGATAATCTCAATAAAGATATTTGAAGAGGAATCTCAAGGAAGAAAATTTTTCGTAGTTGAAATGTGTATGTGCAATACGCTCACTAAACTTGATTACTAATCAAGTTTCCCTCTGAATGAAAAAATATCACAAATTGAAGAAAATTACTAAAGTTGGGGAAGAAAGAAACTAGCTCAAAGAAACAACGAAAAAAGCTACAAAAGAAAAACCTAAAACGTTCAGATTTTAGGTGTTATTCAATCGGCTGTAATAATGTTTGAAACCGCATAATTAAAATATATGTTCACTTCTAATAACTAAAAAGAAATTAATTCACATTGGTTTAAAAATTGTATCTTCATGGTTTTATTATCAAATTAATAAACTTTTTATAAAAATCAAATATTTTTCACAGTATACAATATGATTAAAGTTAACACAAGAAATTAAATTAATTAAAAATTGTTGGTATCTTAAGAGTTATTTTTATTCGTATTTTGATGAATTCATTTCCAAGAGTATTTAAATAGGAAAGGAATACAAATGAATTTCTCTATTTAAATACCTTTGCAAAAAGTATTTTTTAATTTAAAATAAGTTTATATAAAAACAATTACATTTAAAAAGAAAAACATTCTTCGAGAAAGTAATTCATGCTTGAATAAACAAATTATTGCTGATTTAACATTGATTTTAAAAACAGACAGAACAAAATTAAAACTGCTAAAATCAATTAAGAATTTTTTTTATTTCTTTGGAAAAAAAGAGATTCATTTTAGCTTTCTGAATAAATCCTCTGGTGGAAAATCCTATGAAAATGGTCCCTTAAAACGCAAACGAGCCTCCATCCCATGACCTACATCAATAAAGCCTCCCTCGTCGGCTATCTCAGAGATGTGCACCACCTCCCGTGAAGTACATCGTGGTGCTGTAGAAAGTATACATTTAGACGGACATTCGATTTCCTGTGACCGCCCTTTGCGCGTGCTTTGACGCTGCCGCGACCTCCTTTGGGGACCAGAGCTTCCCGTGAAGTAAGTACAGGGGGAGGTCCTTGGGCGTAGAATGCGCTGTGTGGGTAGTTATAAATGTTATAAGACAGCCTATATAATCCAAAACTTATAAATGAAATTCATTAAAATTAGAGAGTGGTAGAAATTTTTTACAAACATATTCTTTTTCAACACCCCGAGATCTATAAGAAATACCCAATGCTTATTGAGGAACAAAAAATTCGTAAAGATTTGTTTTTCAGTGTGATTTTTCCTTAGTGTTCTGTTTTATATTTTGTTCCAATGACGGCAAATCAATGTCCGATGGATTTTGATTCTTTGTCCAAAATTCTTATTGAACAAAAATTATATTTGTGTACTTGTTTCGCTGAGTCGGTGTCTTTTTGTTGGTTGTCCTTCCAAAGTCTTTCATTTCTAGAAATATTTTGGACGAAAGTCAGGTCTTTCACAGACAAAAATCCAATTTTTGAATCCCTGCCTACAGGTGGCACTTGATGAAGTATGCAGACTGGATTCGTTTTTATATTTTTCCTTTTTCGAATAGTATTAAAGCATTGTTCATTTCTTTAAAAAAAATTTGTACTTTTTAGTATGTTACTAAAAGCCTGTTTGTAAAGGTTTTTAATCTTTAGTATTTTTACTTTCTTAATTTGTAATTCATTCGTAAGTCAATATTACAATAGTCGTGAACTGTTGGATTCATTTTCTTACTAGTAGATGCCGTCTATGAAATAAAGTCAGAATTTTATTAACATTATTCTATTAACTGATAATTGAGCTCTGAAAAGTTCAAATACTGTATTATCCTCGAGAACACACAATTCCTCAAAATTTCAAAACTAGTAAATCAGAAATTAAATAAAGAACCGATTAGAAGTTTCTATTTTTACAAACATTAATTTCCACGGTGGACACAGCGAGTAACTGGATGAGAAGCCGCCTGATAAGTAAACGGGTTAACAATTCTTATGGGTGTATAGTAATGGTGTGGGTTTTAGTTACTTCCACTCCGATGACGGGACGTACCCATTCGGGAGGGAATTGGCTTCGGCCGGTAATGGCTATTAGTACTCCGACCTTAGTTTCTGACAGCTGTCGTGAGGACCGTTCTTAATTTAACCGTAGGTGCCTTGGCAGAGCTGTGGTAACTTCATTTGAGGTTGCAAACATGAAACAAACGAAATTAAATAAAAACGCATAAGAGGAGCTTGTTGTTGAAAAATTGATAAATCTTAGGTTAATATTATTTAAAAGAAATTATTTTTTATTAAGAGAAGTGAGAGGAGAGAAAAAGCAAAAAATTTATACACTCAAACAACAACACTAGAAATCAGATCTAAATTAATCTTTCATTTTCCGAAGTGAAGAGAAAAGTGAACTTCAACCTCTAACGGGACTGGAGATTCAAGAGTTCATTTCTGCCCTTCAGGCCCTGATTCGAACTCTGACAAAGAAGCTGCTGATATGGGTTGCCACCCTCTGAAAAAATTTTCAACTCAGCAGGTTTTAGGAAAATTGGATGATATTATAGTCCATTTCTCAAAAATTACGTATTTAACAATAAGGGATTAATTTTTACAATTAAATAAGTAATATAAAAAAATTTTTAAAGTCAATTCCTACTTAGGTGATTCGATATATAATGAAAAACGTACTGCGCATGCGTCAGGCAAAATATGAAATCACAGACAGACAAGAAAGCGAATTAATTTTGCATTGGCATCTAGTTCTGATCTATGTTTAAAGTTTCAAGTCTCCAGCTCATCGGGAAGCTAGTTTAAAATCGATTGCAAAATTTGAACAAGAAATATAAATAAATATATATATGGGGAGAGTGTGAACTAATAGTAGGAATTGAAAAACAAAATTAAAAACGTTACATCTGAAAGATCCAAGCCAGCGCAAATTGCATCTTTTTCAAAAAAAAAAGTTATTTGCGAAATATATTTTTTTACTTTAGATAATTCTTAACATTCTCTGTATCAGAAATAGCGAATTACGTATGTTTAAATACATATTTTCGCTTCCAAACATGAATTTTAGAGCGGCCACCTCTATGAGCGGTCAATTTCCTTTCGGACGGAGGGTAGCCGGTATAGAGAGATAAGGCCGCTTGTAAAGAAGTCAAGCCACGATGAACAACACAAAAAATGAAAATTTCAAAACATTCATTAAAAATTAAATTATATTACGAATATGATGAAAATTCCAATTTACTTGATTAAAGTTAAATTATAAAACGAATATGATGAAAATTCCAATTTACTTGATTAAATTCCACCAACGTCTCACTTTTTTCTATCTTTTTACCTTGATATTTTTTCATAAAAATGAATTCCTAATTTTTTTTGCAAACAAACTAAAAGTTATTTTTAAAAACCATTGTCTTCTTAATATTTTATCATCATTCGCTTCTTCAACTCTGATAAGGAAACCACCAAGATCTGGTGTTAGTATAAGAAGCAGAAAAAAAAAACATTTTCGACAAAAATATAGACCTAAAAAATGGAATCGAAAAATATGAGGTTTTAAAATGGTACTATAAAGAAATCAAAGCATAATGAACAGAATAAGAAAAAAATTCCTCAACACCTAAACTGGTACTCAGATTAGGAACTCATGTTGGAGGTTTTGATTTTTAGTATAGGTTTATTAGGGAGAATAGGAAAATTCCTAAATTGGTATTTCCTCCACAATGCTATGGACATAAATACTTTATTTCTTATCTCCCCATATACATAAGGATTCCTAATCTAGACAGCATAAGGCAGACAAAATTTCACTGCATTTCTTTTTTCTATTAGCGGAATTATACTGGAATAAACATACTCCCTCGAAATTACCTGGACACTTTAGAAGGCTTTCGGAAATTTTTAGTATCAGAATAATTTTTTAGTCAAATTCCTACTCATGTTCAAATTTAACTCCACAACAGAGTCCCACTAATACGGGAGAGAGGGAACCAGGCATTGTCAGAATCACCGAAAATCCGGATGAAACGAAATTTGCCTTAAAAAGCACGTAATACAAGTTTTGGATGTTTCTATATATATTTTTTTTTCATAAATACCTCTCAACCTTTCCTTCAGCTTGATTTTAGTTTTATCATTACTGTATACGTAGATTTAAGTTTTGACCAACGAGCTAAAGTAAGATTAACAAAACAAAACATCTTTATACATAATTAAAATTCAAAATCTATTGATTGTAAAGTATAAAACACACAGTACATTACTGTTAGTTAAGGTTTTTTAAAAAAGAAATAAACGTTAAATTCTAAACAAAATAAAACTACACTCTAAATTACTCTCACTAAAATTAGCAAATCGTGCTTTTTAAAAAAATCCCATCCGGATTAACCAGATGTCTAGACAAGCGGGATTCTACTGTATTTGAATGCAAAATAGAACTATGACGAACTCAATTTTTTTTAATGTATTTGTTGGGCAGCTTATTAATGTATCTTATCAGAATATTTGGACATTTACTGAAAAACGTACAAAATTAAATCATTTATTATTTTTCAACAAAAAATGATGTTTACAAACTTTATTGAATTTCTGGATAATTTTCTTTTGGGAATTAGAATTAAATCAAGCATTATTCCAAAAAATGTCAAGACACTTGAAAATACATAACAATATTCCAAGAATATATATTTTCAAATTAAAAATGAAATAATCAATAATTCAGTAATAATTTTAATTCCAAACGAAAACTTTTAAGGAAGAGTAAACATTTACATAAAATGATACATAAACACACACATGGACACTACTATCTCGTTTTAGAATTAAATTTGTTAAATGTACATCAAAACTTAACGTCTAGACAATAACTCATAATTATTATGGTGGATCTTATATGTTTGTACATTAACTAAATAATTCTAACAACCGAATTACCTTGCTAAAATTTAAAAAAACACTTAGAAACAGCTATTTTACAACCAAAAACTTTTAATTTATTTGCTTGTGTTTTTAAGAAATACTTAACAATAATGGCAAAAAGTTGGGATTTTCACTTAGTGCTTCTCGTTTCTTTCCGACAAATGAACATTATCAGGTACAAAACTGAAACGAAATATTATTAGAATCAAACGAATTGAACTTTTCAAAAACTTAATTTTGCGAATTACATTTATG